>CABFVX010003469.1:0-55602 GCA_902151425.1 Timema shepardi | reverse complement strand
CCCCTCCCTGCCCGTTACCCACTGTGGTATCATAATTATATAAGCTTCACAACCCCTCCTCCCTGCCCGTTACCCACTGTGGTATCATAATTATATAAGCTTCACAACACCCCTCCTCCCCACGCTGCCCGTTACCCACTGTGGTATAAGAATTATATAAGCTTCACAACCCCCCTCCCCCCCACGCTGCCCGTTACACACTGGTATAAGAATTATATAAAGATATTAAAAAAATGTCTAAAAATTATAGAAAAATGTCAAGGGTGGACAACCCTTATCACTAAGGGGTATGAAAAATAGATGTTGGCCGATTCTAAGACCTACTCAATATGCTCATAAAATTTCATGAGAATCGGTCAAGCCGTTTCGGAGGAGTACGGGAACGAACATTGTGACACGAGAATTTTATATATAAGATTTATTTATAGCTACTACTGATACTAGTTCAGGCAATACACAAATATGATGCTGTAGGGATCAGAAAGGAATCATTTTGGAAGCAATATACCTCTCATATGCGTGGAAGGAGAGTGAAAAACCATATAAAAAACCTCAGTAGAATCTACCGGGATTAGAACTCCGATATTCTCGTTCTCAATAAACCAGTATAGCATGATAGCGACGCTTTAGATCATATTTTGGCCACTGAATCGGGCTTTATATAAATCTTGTTGTTCACCTCAAGAACCGATGTTCGTGGGTTCAAACCCAGCCTGGATCCAAGGATTTTTTTCTTGAGTAATAAATATCTATAGCACAGCTTCCTTTGGAGGAGAAGTAAAGCTACCCGTCCATGTCGATTGTGACATTTAAAAGAACCCTGGAAGTTATTAGAAAATAGATTTTCCTGCAAACTTGGTAGGCTTTTACCTCTCACTCACAGAAATTCTCGTATGCTGGTATAATCAGTCAGTTCAGAAATTGCGCGTTAAATATTTCAAATAAATTAAAATTACAAAAAAATCCTATAAAAATAGGTTTTTATCAGTGAATTTAACTTTAAGTTTAAGAGTGAAGCCAACGTTTAATTTTTAAAACGGAGCAGGGAAACATTTTCATATCGGTCTGTTTAGTCGAAATCTTGCAAGAACCAAAATAATGTGTAGACTTCATATGTGCACTATATTTTGTGAGTTAATTGCAAACTTTCCCGGCCAAATTGTCGCCAGGACAGATGAGTTGGTAGAAGAACCGCTAGTCCATTTAATCTTTCCAAACAAATACAGCTGACCGATGGTTGTGTTGGTACACATGATCATACGAAAGGTAACTTCCAGCTTGTACGATGACAAAAGGCGGGCAAATGGCGGGCAGTTTATCTTCCCCGCAAACCCGGGCGGCACTTGTCTTGTAGGTCCGGACAGAAGGCGAGTCATTTAAGGACTGTCACAGAGCACTAACGTTGTGATTTAATAACAAGGGTTGGAGGAAATCCTCCTCTAACTAAAAATCAAAAGTTAATTTTTCATGGGAAAAAAAAAGTTCCTTTCTTATTTTTCCGTGAAATCTACCACTTCGGTGGTTGAATTTTCTACTCTTATGTTCTCACTTTCGCAATAGACTGGACTACAATAGCGGTGAGATTGGGTTTGATCCCAATAGGGTCCACTGAGCGTATTTTTTAATAAATGTTTTTCCACGCAAATTCGGATAAACTTCTACTAAAATCAACCCGCCTCATCCTTAACGGCCCAAACGGGTAGTAAGATGCAATGATAAAATCCAATAATGGGATATAAATGAGGAAGGTGTAATTTAGAGGGCGTGTATCCACATGTGCATGAAAAGAGAATGGTATAAAAACACTCAGTATATCCAGTCGATATTCGATCCCTGACCTCTTCACCATCAATCCGGGATAGTCGAGGCCTGACAGCTAGTCCACATGCCCAACGATGAGGGTTTGATGTTATTAGATAGATTATATTCTAGTTGTTAAATAAATTTACTATATCAGCACTTGACTTACAAACTAACATAGTTTTAACAGGCACAACACCCAGTCCCCCAACCGTAAATTCATCACTGATAAAGGTGAAGCCCGACTTTCACCATTGGTTCACTCGAGACGGGAATATTACCCGTACCCAAATATTTATATTTTAAGGGGGAGAGAAGGTTAACGGGGCTCCTGCTTATGGAGACTTGCGGTGAGATGGCAAGGAATTTGTATAGCATTAGATTTAGAAGAAATTTAAAGTTTTTTTCAACATATCTTGGTACCCGTTCATATTGTAAGAATATATTAGTAACATTAGTGGAATATGAATAAATAAGAGATAATTTTTTGTCAAGTGTAACCACATTTTCATGGAAGAAAAGGGGAGAGCCATTTAGGAAAAACCCTTTCAGTACACCAAGTCAGAATTATAACCCAGATTTCCCCGTCACCAGCAATACAGTATAATACGATAATGACTCACTAGTCCATGCAGCCACCGTAGTTGTAAGCAGGGGCGGATCCAGATCATTTTCATAGGGGCTGATAGCTGTAAATATCATAATTACTCACAATGTTAGATTTCAGTTTAAAAACATTTAATAGTTTATCATTCATATTTGATATTATGAATGTTTTAACCGTGTTCATGCTCTCCAACCTTTTTTAAATCAGTTAGTTTTTATAAACCCTCCTTCAACCATTTTTTGAAAAATTGTCTACTCTAGAATCTATGAGTAAGCCATTTAAATTATTACACACACAGACATTTTTTAAATTTGGGTGCACACTTGAAGCTATTTAGAGTTTTTATCATCTTGATTTCTTAAATAATTTGATACCTCTAAAAGATAATCTTTCAAGTGGTCAGCGACAAAAAAAAAATTTGAATTATTTTAGAAAATAGGTTATTTGGGTTAGTCCTCAACTGAAAATTCTTCAAAATGACATGCGCCTAGAAGATATTTGGAGTTGTCTTCCCCTAGATATTTATAGAATTTGTATGACCTTGGAAGCTGTTTAGAACTTTCCTCCCCTGACTTTTTCAGCCAGTTAGATGCCTTTAGTCTAGTCGTTATTTAAAGCGGTCTCCTTTCAAATTTTTGGCAAAAAATACATCCATAAATCATTTGTAGTTTTATTCAAGGCCATCTTTCAACTTCATAATGTATCTGAGGCAAATAAGACGTACAGTGATGATAGGCACTCTTAAAATAAAAAATAGCATTTATCGTCAGTTGCGCAGGTTGGGCTTTTCCCTCACACACCAAAGACACAGTACAAAGACAACTCAGTGGAGCGATATTTACTAACGGTGCCATCTTGTCAGTTCGGCCGAGACCTTTGTGTGATGTGGTTGTGTCTCTCCGTTTTATAAAAGTACGACGTTAAAATTCGAAAGTTTTATTTAATATCGTGTTCTTTTCACATTGATTTTATATTAAAATTATTCTTTCAATTTAAAGTTGTATAATTAAGATTATTTTAATTAATTTGAATTCATATTTTACGTGAAAATAGTTGCAATCTGATCTATTATTCCGCGGCTAATAAGGTCCAGTAAATTTGTTGGTGGGCCTTGTTAAACCCTTAAATGAGACCAATTACATTAGTTTACAAACAGTGATGTAGTTCATAATAAAAAAAATGTTAAAGACAGCAAACTTGTATCAAACTGTTCAGAAATAAATGTTAGTTCTTTCAGGTTGGGTGATAAAATAAAAAGTGTCTTTATTATCTCTGATTTAAACATTTTAATTTCTTTTTCAATTTTTTAAATTGTTAAATTTCTTAATAAATATTTGTAGTATTTTTCTTGATAACATATGTACTATTTAAAACTATTCAATGTTTAATATATGCATGATTTTAAACATTATTATGTGTTCTAAAACTTCTTTTTTTATATAAAACTTCAATGTTAAGAGGCAAGTACGTGAGAATAGGCCTGAGTGTTTTAGCAAGGAATAGAGAAAAAGATATGAGTGCAAAAGATTTACACTGATATAATTTGTAATTTTATTTTTTGGTGGTTGATAGTGATAGTCACGTATTTTGTTGTTATAGACCTTTGAAAATGTCAGAAGTCAAGAAGAAACGAGGTCTTTGGACTGATGAAAGTCTGTAAGCTGCTATGAAAGCTGTACAAAGAGGACAACTACCTCAACGTGCAACGTCAGAATGCTATGTAGTGCCTAGAAGAACATTGAGGAACCATTTGAAGATAGAGAAGACGACGAAAAGCTTAGCAAGAAAGACTGTGCTAACAAAAGAAAAGAGAAGAACTTGGTAGAAAGAATAGTAAAGTTTGCTTCAATTGGTGTTCCATTAACTACAAAAGCTATATGTGTAGCGTGTCAATCAAATTGATTGAACACCTACAAGAAAAAAGTTCACTATTTATGTAATTGGGTGCCACGTTGGAATTATATCAAGATAATGAAGATAAAATACCTCAAAGTTTATACTCTCTCATACTGAAAATACGTATTGCCCTACGTTCAAACACGTGGTTAGTAAAAAAATAATTGTCTTTTGATAATTGCTGTTCTAAATATCAAAGAAGAGGACTAATATTATTATAGTTATGAATAAGATATGTGAATGCATACCCTTTGTTATAAGATGGGGTCAGATGAAGAAACTTACAGCCGGCCATGCGGCCCTCAAAAAGGTGGAAAATATACATCTATATTATTTCTTTGCGTAAAAATAACAGTGAAAATCAAATAACTAAATTAATACTGATACATTTTGATATAGGATATGTGTGTATAAACTCACCACGGCCAGATGTCTGCAGATATCATTAACTCACTTCTAAATCACAGGATTATCTATAATGGCGGCTCCACGTGGCACAAGACTCGCCTGTTCAGTAGGGGAGATAGCCTGAAAATGGAGACCGGCGCTTCGACCTCTTGCGCAACTGCGCCTCTGGTGGCCGACAGAAGAAGCTCATCAGTTTCTATCTCTTCTCTTTCCCTTTCCTCGTTTATCCTTCCTTATTTTTACCTACGCTTCTCAATTCGTTCCCCTTTTCTTTTCTCCTCCCTGTTCATGTCTGGTTGTGAGTATATATGGGACGCGCCGCGGGTTCAACACTAGAGAGCGGTTCTACACAGCCAAGGATCAACAACGAACCGCTGCCGGTGAATAACCAAGACGGGTCATGGAGTCTGGGTCGTCAGAATCGCCTCCATAGCGGCGTTGAAGGAGGATGAATCGTCCTATTCAACGCGCAGGTTACGAGGACGCCGCAGCTAGGGTATTGGTATCCGGCGGTCGTCATTAGTCCCTAGAATTTAGTTACTAAGTTAGAAGAAACTTTATTTTGGTTTAACGTGATGCAAATAGTTATTCAGAAGTCCTTTTTTTAAATGCAAGAGAAAATGTTTTTGGAATCTAGTATTATGTTCGGGACTAGTTAACTTCAATATTGAAGAAATACCTTGGTTATATTATGCTTTTTTAGTCTGATGGACAAGTCAGATTTTAATGACTCATAAAGTCAATTGCTGAGTGCATTATTGTGTTTTTGGACACTGTCCTAACGTTAAAGCCTCCGGCTTAGAAAAATGTGAATTTTTAGTGTTGCTGATTTACACTAACTCACAAGTTCCGATAAATCTTGAAGGGAAAAGTATTCATGACACCCTAAACGTCATGTACATCAGTTCTTTGTTATTGATGGTTATCGCCAGGAAGTCTGTTTCTTTCTTTTGCCTTACGCAGTTCAGTTGTAAATGATAGAGATTTGATTATGCGGTCATTGTTCATGGAAAGTATTAGTTTGGGTGAGCAACCCGTGGAAATTGGCCTATTGTCATAGTGGGGTCCGCGCAAATAATACTATTTTGTTTTGGCCTGTAAATAGGTTCCTAAATTTTGTATTAGTTCTAAAGGATGTTAATGTACTATTGAATGCTCTGGTAGTACCGTAAGGGAACATGTCCGGCCATAGTACCTTAATGACGCCTGGCCCTTAGCCATCAATCAGCAGGATTCACCAGCCAATTATCCAACAAATTTAGTGGATCCCTGTTAATATTCAACCCTGCCAAGTGAGACTGTATAAATGTTATCTTCTAAATTTGCTCTATATTTTGCTTTAACTAATTCTCAAATTACTCTCCTTTTAGAAATTCTACAGCCTCTTGCCTGGCCACTGTACTGCCCAGGTAGCCACAAGTTATCAAGTAATCCCTCAAGTTTATTTGCCTTATGAAGAAATTTAATACTCTATAATTTTCTATCTTATTGTAAAACTTGTACTTTTCTTATGCATTTATTGTTTACTAAATAAAACTATATTGTCAAATTGATATGTTCAGTTTTCTAATTTAGTATAAATGTACTGTGCAAACACAATGCATATGAAGGCAAACGTTTATATTTTGTGAATAAAATAAAATTAAGAATAACTACAATAAAGAAAGTTGTCTTGCGGGAAAAGATTGGCTTAGGTTATTTTTAAAGAGAAATCCGAACATTTCCAAACATAAAGCCCAAATTTTAAATCCTGCTTGAGCTCAAAAACTAAATAAAGCCATAGTGAAGCAGCACTTTGTTGGAGTCAAGAAGCTTTATGAGGAGTTGGACATTAATAATCCTCCAGAACACCTCTACAACATGGATGAAAAGGGATGTAATCTCCCGATACATAAACAGCAGTCAGTCTTAGTGCAAAAAGCTTCTCGAAGAGTACATATGGTTTCTTCAAAACATGCAGATAGTGCCACTGTATTTGTTATGTAAATACAGTAAGGGCTGCTATCCCCCTATGATTATTTTCAAAGGTAAAAGGCAGAAGCTTTAGTTTGATGACAATTTGCCTGCTGGAAGTTTATTAAGAATGGCACCAAAGAGGAGCATGACTACACCATTACTCATTGAATTCATTAACCATCTTGGAAAACACAAAACTCCGGGAAAATGTCTTCTGATTTTTGATGGGGTATCATCGCACTTAAGAGTAACTTATAGTTGACGCTACAGAGAATAATAATATTTGGCTGTACTGCATTCCTTCAAATGTCACTCACGAACTAGAGCCTCTTGACAAAGCGGTCTACAGATCATTCTAGCATCATTGGGACCAAGAATTCTTGTTGTTCATGTTCCAAAAGCCTGATAAAATACTAAACAAAGCGCGTTTTAATACAGTTCTGAGTAAAGTTTGGTCAAAGTGTAAGACCCATGGTAGTATCATCAGTGGATTTAGAGCAGCTGGTCTGTATACATTTAATCCTGACTCCATTCCTGAAGAAGCGTTTGCACCATCTGTTTTAACAGAGATTCCTGAACCAACTTCTCAAAGTATGAGAAATGAAGAAATTACTCAAGATATTTCACCATTTCCGGCTACTTCTGGGTTTAATGTTAGAAGTCCAATTATCTACGATTCCAAATCTTCTGACAGTGAACCCGAGCCTTATGCCTGTCAGCCAAGACATCAACATCGTCCACTACAACTCATCATCTTCATATTCCGACAGTGAAATTATTGAGCCATTGCCAAGATGGGAACAGACATCAGAAGAGGCCGGAACCATAATAGTACCAGTAAAAACATCTCTTAATCCTCCACTTGGTATTTCAGATAAATCCGATGATGAGATTCCATTGGCAAATCTAAAAACAAAGGATTTTTTGAAGTACCCGTTTCACGAGTTAATGCCAACGCCAAATTATGCAGTTGTGAAAGCAAAACCACGAAGAATGGCATTAAATTAACAGGGCCATAGAGTGACCAAATAACTTTTCAATGAAAAGGATAGTGGTAAAAAGATGGCTGCCACTAATAAACAGGAAAAAACAAAGAAAATTAAAGGAACAAATATACCGTCAAAAGACGGATGGTATTGCCATGGACGAAGAGAAGAAAAAGTTGCTGGTATGGGGCAATGCTCATAGTGTCTTCAATGGTACAATGAAGAGTGTGTTGGTCTCACCAAAGAAGACCGTGACGTATCTGTGTGCTGTTTTTAAGCTATAATTATGAATAAAGATTATCTCAACTCAGTTCCGATGCAAAAGTGCCAAATAATTGTTATTTTCTTTTTCAAATATTTGATTTCATTGATGGACTTAATTAAACTACCATGGTTTAGTAGGCCCAAACATAGTTTTTATCAATAGTTGGTTAAAATTTAAATTACGCTAAGATTTGTTCTTATTTGCGTTTTTTCTAATAAGTAATAAAACAAACTATGAACATTGTCATTTCCATTAATCCTAACACTTATATAAATTATTAGATTTTTAAATAAGGTGGGCCTTATTTGCCTCGGGTAACTTATTCGATAATATCAGAGTATTTGAAATATATCTGAGGGGTGGGGATTTATTCCAGGGAGGGGTGAATTATTTCCAGGGGGCAGAGCCCCCCACAGTTACACAACTACTGCTGTTCACACTTATTCTCTATTCGTGGATGAACTGCTCTTAGATGATTATTAGTATTCTTTGATGTGTGGTTGGCTATCTACCGTCTCTATACGGAACAATGTTCGTTACTCGCTAAGCATGATAAATATTCGTACATGAAAATGAGTATTTTTCCACACTTGCGTAAGTCATATATAACATTAAATAAACGTAGACGAATAACGCGAGTTTGGACCCAGCTTAAGAGGTGTCTGCGCGTAAATATAAAAAAATTTATAATGTATCTATGTTGTATTTTCTTTCTAAAGCTATAGCTTTCATTTTGTTTTGTATTAATTTTTTAGCTTTCACAGGAAGGTCAACTGACCCTTTGACCCCCTCCCCCTGAATCCACGCCTGGTTTTGTAGGTGCTGTTGGTTGAATAAGAAGACTCCAATAAGCTGCTAATCTAAATGTTGAGTGGGAATACAAAATACGTTATTAATAAAACTCTTGGGAGTGGCTTTAATGGTCGAATGGTTTAAAGCGTCAGGCTGGCCTAACTGACCTGCTGATGTCGTGGAGACCAGGAATCAAATCCCAGTTGGGTCTACTGAAGGTTGTTTTTAATAAATGGTTTCTTACTCTCCTTCAACGTGAATGTGGGTATATTTCCTCTAAAATGCTTCCTTCGTCATCTCTAACCCGTTAGAGTAATTAACATATATGCGTATCCTCATGGGGAGACGGATCAAGCCGACGCGCTGTATGGCATAATATGGCAACCGGCCGCCGGTTTAACATGGGAAGCGTAGGGAAAAAAGGGACGCGCGCTCACTTGAATTAGAATACAACCCGATTGAGTGTTTTAAGATGATTTATTTAAGTTGGGCGTAAATTTTGAATAGATTTGCGTTATGTTTATGTAAAAAATTAAAAAAATTACTTTATATTTCGGGTAATAACAAACGTCTGAAAATGCAAACTAGCCGAAAATCTAGATTGTTGTTGTTAATATTAATAAATTAGCTTAAAATTACAATATGTTCACGCTAAAATTAATATGTAATCATTTTATGAGTATTGTAGTACCTTTTTTTTTAAACTCATCTTAGCTTTGTTGTAACTTACCTAACGTTAGTAAATTGTGAGAATAGTAACTGTTATGCACAAAATAATTCCGTTTGGAAAGGGAGAGGGGAATTTTAAATACTTTGTATTTTCTTTCTCGGTTTATTAAGTACAATAAATATATAACGTATTAAGTTATATAACGTACAGGCCTATATAATCATGACTGTTTGTTAGTAAATGCAAGCAGCGACGCTCCGCCCTGCATGATTCATACCCCCTCACCCAACATTCCCCGAGTCAAGGTCGGCTTCTGTTGCGCGGCAAGATAGCCCCTTCACATGTGTATATAATATATCCATGAGCATCCCATCCTCCCACTCTAGGCACGGATCTGTACCTAATTATGCAGGTAGATTGATCACTCACTGAGCTAAGCTGTCAAACCGTGTTCATAAACATTTTGGATGAATCTTTTGAAAGTTGTTTGTTATAAAAACCCTAATTATTGTTTGACTACTAACTATTTTGTAAACACCGCGCTATACGCTTATTTTCTAGCTACGATATGTGCTAGGGATGAGGAAGGTTGAATTTAGAGGAAGTGTACCTGTATGTGTGTGGAGGGTCAGTATAAATCCATTTTAGGAGAAAAACACTCTAATTAAACCCAGGTGAGACTCTAAACTCAATCTCCTCATCATTATCAATCCAGTCTATTGTGAGAGTGACGTCTTAGGCCATTGCTCCTTAACCTTTTGGAAGTCACGGAACACTTTTGATTATTAGAACAATTCGTGGAACACCCGTGTCCAGGTGTTATTTTTCAATATAAATAGTATGATATTCTATTGGTTTGGACGTCATTCGCGCAGCAGTCTTCAGAACTGTTGCCATGTGGCATCTCTCACCGGTGGGACACTTGTAACAAGTGTTCCGGGGAGCACCAGTTAAGAACCACTGCCTTAGACCATGCGATCGCTGAAGTGGGTTGGACCATTATTTAATACATACGTGCTTTTTTCAATATTTAAAACAAGTTTTCCTGCATACACAATATTTTGTTTTAAAAGCTACAATGCCCTAATCGATGGGCACGTAGACTAAAAGTCAACCTTTTCTTGTCTGGTATGCTGATGAAGAGAGGATTGGGGTTGGAATCATGGCTAAATGTAATGTGGTTGTTTTATTCATAAACCTTTTACTAGATTTGGGTGGATTCTTATATTTCTTGACTCCGAATCTCTAAACTAAGTTCGAATCTTCGAATCTTTAAAAATGTAAAGTTTAACTTAAAGTTAAAATAACTTATTTAAAATGTATTTAAAAAAGTGATTTAATATTTGTTTCCACGAACAAATGCTATTTTGTTCATAGAACTATTAATTTTTCTTAGTAAATTTATCATATTAATACAAATGTGTACTTTTTTGGGATGCTGTCGCGTTCCCAGCTACACAAGTATTTTAATTTCGTTTACCATTTGCCTAAAATTATTATTTGAAGCTAATGTTTTTATAATTTATTCTATTCGAGATCCTTTTTAGAATTTTACGAAACCCTAATCACCTTAGCTCAGTCGGAAGCGTGTCTACCTACTGATCTAAGAGTCCCAGGTTAGATTTCCAGCATGGCCGAAAAATGTACCATTGGTTAAATAAATGTGGCTTTACACTTTCACATTGATAAATTAACGGTCGGGGACTGGATGTTGTGCCTGTCCTAGTCTTAAGTTAGATGCATATGAAACAGAAACATATGAAACAATGACCGGCTTAGCAAGCTAGTAGTAGAAAATATATGGCCTGAATAGAAAACAGACCCAGGCCACAGGCGGTAAAAAGTAATTGATGCAAAGAAAAACTCAAATCTCTAGAAAACCATAAGTTTTGAGGCATTTGAGGAATCGTGGATTCATGGATTCAAGCATCCTATCTCTAGTTTTTACACTCTTCCTCCACGCATATTTCCTGTGAATTCTGCCTTCCTCATAACTATCCCATCCGACTAACTAAATAAGACGAGCCCCGTGGTCTGGTGGTCAGTGCACCTGGCTACGGCCCAAGGGGTCCCAAGTTCGATTCACGACTGGAACCTTTGGTATTTTTCCCTTTAGGAGAATAATCCCAATGGTCCCCAGGGTTTAGCTAATTAGACTTAAGTTAAGTTAAGACTCACCCCGTATCCACAACAATATAAAACCTATCATACAATCATCTCATTGCGAGTACGACGTGTAGACAACCTCTTATAGTGCACCCTGGGCAACATTCTGTGCCATCAAAGCTGCTAATAGCTTACACATAAGGAGACTTACACATAAGGAGACCGAATCTGGACGTCAAAGTCCCTTCCGGTCAAATATACCATTAGTTTTTTTTTAATACTCTGGATGAAAGTACCCAGGACGTATTTAAAGACATGAAACTGTGTATAGCTCGAACGGGTAGTGAGACGCAGTACTGGCTGGGTGTGTTGGAAACAATTATACGATCTATACTGAGGATAGTGTTGGACAACGTGCTGAGGTTTGCCTGACGTCCGGTGGAGCTCACCTGAGTAACAAAAACTAAAATATTGAGTTTGATTTTATTTTGTAAGTGAATTAAATTAAAGCGTTAATTTTCAAGTTACTAATCATTTAATTATTTTAACCCTACTAAGTACTAAAAATAAATAAAAAGACGCTAAGTGAAAAAATAAGCTAAAAAGATAATGTTGATTGTATTTCAAACAATCAAATGCAAAAGATAACCTTTAAAATGGTCTTGCATCATTTTCACCTAGGGGCATCAAAATAATATTTTACTTGAAAGGTCCCAAGGCTGGGTGTGCCGTGATTGTATTTGGTACCACATTTTTTCATATTCTTTAGAGGTGAGTGTCTTACAAATTTACTCTCCAATTAATGTTTACTTAAATTATATATAAGGTCTAATCAAGTGACAAAATTAATAATATTAAAGAAAAATAGTAAAAACACATTTTGAAAAATCTATAATATTTGTCTACGTGGCTCTGTGGTTAAAATGGTCGATTAAGGGTCTAGGAGACGTGTGTTTATAAATTAAATGTTAAATAACCCCCCTTGCCCCTCCAAAAAAAGGTTTTCTAAATATGACTTAAGACCAGCCCCTATAGATATTTATACACAATTTTATTGATTTTAATTTTAAATTCAATCCACATCAGTGAGCACGCGGACTAAATGTCCGGTTAATCTAGTCAATAATAAGGTTAAGACTTAGATATTATTGTAATTTAATAAATGCAAGTATGAATTAATTTGATCATTTAACTTTTATAATATTATATATAAACCACATTATATCTTGCTCTTATAAGAAGTTGGCATAATAATAGGAAATAGCTGTTTACGTTGGTAGCGTTGTTGTGATATGAGTCAAATACATTCAAAATAACACAACGGCATAACAACTATGAACTGGCAACCATTCACAATGGAATTCAGAGTCAAAACATCTTAACAATACAAACGGTTTAAAAATAATAATAAATTAAAATAAAGGACAATTTAAATTACCAAGTTAAAATATATTACAACATATATGAAGGGTTGGTTAATTTAAATTGTTTCAGTGACCAAGTAATGTATTATTATTATTTATTTATTTATTAAATTACTTGGTCACTGAAACATTTTAAACTAACCCACCCTTCATATATGTTGTCATATATTTTAACTTGGTATTTTAAATTTGATTATGTTACTCCATTCACAGTACCGAAACATGTCGGGTTAGTGAAATCCCGGTAAACTCCAGCTTACACCGGAAAACTGGAAGTACAGGGATAAAAGAAAAATTCCACTGTGAATAGTTGTCAGTTCATAGTTGTTATGCCGTTGTGTTAATTTGTATGTATTTGACTCATATCTCAACAATGCTACCAACGTAAACAGCTATTTCCTAATAATGACAAATTCTTATAAAGGCAAGTTATAATGTGGTTTATATACAGTATTATAAAAGTTAAATAATCAAATGAATTCATACTTGCATTTATTAAATTATAATAATATCTAAGTCTTAACCTTATTATAGTATTTGCTTCTGACGAAAGATCAAATTAGAATGTTTTTTAAAATGTTGTAATCAAGTCTAGTTTGCCAATAACAAGTAGGTAGGGGTTGGAATACTGACCCGGCGTAATAAGGGTAGTTTTTTTTTACTAATTTGAGGTGACCTGGTGGTCTAGGGGTAACGTGTCAGACTTCTGTGCTGGCGGCCGGGGTCCAATCCCCGGTCCCGGCACAGATTTATCTGATTACCAAACCCTTCCTTCACCTTTGACAAGACATCTTGTGAATGTGAGGAATGCCAGGCCTCCACCGTGGTTCGGATTCAACGTTAAACTGTAGGTCCTTCATTTCATCTCACAATCACCCTACCATTACACATTAGCGTAAGTGCGTATAACCCGAATGGGTAGTAAGACGTGGTGCTAATAATAATAATAATAATAATAATTTACTAATTTGATTACCCTTCCACTTCCACGCAAAAGCTGTCACATTTCTTATAAATTATAATTTCCCTATCCCATTTCTGGCCACTTTGGAACAAGTGAGATGCTGGTTTGGAGTCGTCGGTCGTACGGTCCGTCATTTTGGTCCGTATTCGGCTGCTTCCGGCTGTAAGAAAGGACTATATGAAAATGTCATGAGACCCTGCAGCTTCCAAGTGAAGAAAGTGTTTAGGATAAGTTAGTTTTAGTTTAGTTCGTACTATTAGTTTTAATGTAATTTAGTTTTATGTACAATAAGCAGTGGAACCAGTTAGGAGTAGGTGGAGTGCAATCTCCGGTAGGGCGCCTCCCCGGGTAGTAGATAGGGGGATGCCTACCCCCACTGGGGCTTTCATTGATCTGGGGACTATGAGAGCCATAAGACGGTGAGACACTCAGCGGGGCAGGTTACCGGGGGCGTAATATACCCGGGGTGGACCAACTAGTAGAATTAGGAATTAGTATTAGAAATAAATGGACATTAGATTGGGTGATATACTCCAACTTATATTACCGGTATATTATAGTATTTAATGACACATCTAAATGATTTTAACGAAATTAAGATTGTAGAATTAGGTCCCGAGATACATTATAGGTATCGGGATAGATAGTTTAGAAAAATGAATGAATAAATATCCCTACCCCATTAGTGTAGGTATACCAAGTTCAGACCGGAAGGGCTGTGAGATTCGATGGGGAAATAAGTTATCAAAAAGGTCAACATGATGTTTCAATAGAGTATAAGCTGATTTGTAGAGAATCTTAAGTAAAATGCACTCACACTCGTACGTAGATGGGAGTTTAAAACCTTTAATGGACTACAATGGGAGAAACAACATCCGCTATTTAATTCCACCAAAATTATAATCTTGACCTTCACGTTTCCAGCAATCCAGGCTATTATAATCTTGACGCCCTATACTACGTGAACACCGGAGCAGGTTAACGCAATTTGATTTAGAAGCATGTATTATTATTTATTTATTTTAACAAAGAGTGTCGCTTGAATTTTCATAAATATCCACTGAGGGAAATTCTTTATTGTATATTGTAGCATAAAATTTATCGGATATTCATTTTGAGGATAGGCTCGACAAAACTGATCCGGTATTAAAAAATCTGGATGAAGTTTTATATTGATTCCCAATATGAGCAGGTGCCTCGCACGAGATAGCACCCGTGAAAACAGCGCATCACTCCCCATCAGTCATAAATTAAATCGGGATTAAATAATCGATACATACCGAGGATTTGCGCGGGAAATAAAACGTCACGACTCATTAAAAAAGGGGGGGGGGGGAATCTAAATATGTGAACTATATTATAATGGCTGCATATTCCGGCTGGGGCTCAGATGTATAATTAATAGCAATATACTCCCGCCTGCAGTGGCCCCATTTCATCTTTAAATAAGTTTTATTTGCAACCTTCCTATAAGCAAATACCATTGTAGTTTTTAGTTTAGGTTCACCATGTTCTACTACCCATCCGGGCTGTCCACATGCGTGGGGGTAAAATTGGATACGGTTTAGGAAATAAATAATCCAAGTACACTCCCCCGGAATTCAAGCCACGAACTTCCTGTCAGTGAGAAATTAGTGCGGGTCTGTGACATTTTTTAAATTTTACCTAACTTATTATGTTTCGACATTGAGATGGATATTTATGTTTTATGTGTGTCCGAATCCAAAACAAGAGGGTCTTAAATGAAATCTCTTTGTCCTCTTTGTCTGTTCTTGGTGCTTCAACCAAAACTCTTTAGTAGATTTGGTTTAAACTTGATATAAAAATGTTATACGATAATTTATTGGTTAAAAAAATATAATGTTAGCCCTAAAATTAAGGGTAGTTTATAAATTACTATTTATTTTAACCCCAACATTTCCAAAAATAGTATTAACAATTTTGTTTAAAATGGATATTCGGAGAATGTTTGATATTAAAAATAACACTTTATACTTGTTTTTCTGAGAGGAGGCAGGTAAACGCTTAAGAGTAATTTATTGATGGTTGATTTTCTGAAATTTGAATGTTTCAAAAATAGCTCGTACGATTTTGTTTAGAATAGATAGCTGGGTGGTGTTTGACACTAAAAAGAACACCATACTTGTTTGGGGGATAAATTCGTTTAAGGTTAATTTACAAATGATTCATTTAATAAGATTTTATTATTTTCAAAAATGGCTTTAAAATTACAGATTAAAATAGGTATCTGGGGTTTGTTTTCCATAATAAATAAAAAATTGTAAAGACATCACTTGAGGGTAGTTAACTGATTTTTGAAAATTTTCCCACAAACTTTAATGAAAAAGAATGGACAATTGCACCGTAGCATTTGTTTATTAATGACGTTTAAAATTGTGTTTTTCAAGCCTTTATTTATTTTAATTATAATTTGTTGCTACAAAAACAAGAAAATCCAAAACACTAATTTGTAGCACGTGTCAAATAATAATAGTCACCAAATTTCAACTAATATAGATAGTAGTTATTTGTTATAGAATTGTTTAAATCATCTCTAGAATAATATATTTATTTATGAATGTAAAGGTATTAACGTAAATTGTGAATTTTATATATTATAAACCTATATTTTCTACATATAAACTTAAGGTGGTAAACAAGGACGCAAATTTAGGGCAGTGTTTGAATACCATAAATTAGATATTGTTTCATTAGGGCCTAGATATATTTGGTTCAGTTGTATACACATAGTAATCTCAACAGTGTTCTTGACTATTTGTCATAAGCATTATGGAGTTTGATAGTTTTTCTCTTAATTTAACCATTTTTATCGTCAAATTCCATCATGTTCACTACAGGTATTCTAAAACTGTTAATATTATGTGTGTAAAATTAAACTAAACCTATCTACGGGAGAAAAAATCAATTTATTTAGCAAACTTCTAACCACTAAACTTTTAACCAACCAATTTGTTAATTTTAAAAACCTCGTTCTCTCCAGTAAATGGAGAACGGTGCGCCGTTCAGAACAGTTTGTAGGCAATTAGTTAACCAGATGTGTACAACAGGTCAGTATCATGAAAATAAAGCATTTTTATTAGTGAAAAGCCTGGTTTTCACGGCGATAATAAATTGTGATAGTTGCTACCACGATAGAAATTATCACGATACTCTCATCGTCTAAACAAGCTAACTTTCACTTTCTCACTGTCATGATAGTACTATCACTATCTCACTGTCTTGATAGTACTATCACTTTCTCACTGTCATGATAGTACTATCACTATCTCACTGTCTTGATAGTACTATCACTATCTCACTGTCATGATAGTACTATCACTATCTCACTGTCTTGATAGTATTATCACTATCTCACTGTCTTGATAGTACTATCACTATCTCACTGTCTTGATAGTACTATCACTATCTCACTGTCATGATAGTACTATCGCAAGATTAGACTCGCCACACTTTGGCTTCTGTCACCTCAGCTATCACCTCAACTATCACCGTGAAAACGTTTAACAACTCACTATCATGATAGTGGAGACCATTTTGTGTTTTTGTTTTGAAGAAGCCCTGATATTTTATGGTTGTAGTTCATTGGTTTCTATGTTTATTTTGTTTGTCTACCTTTTCCGTTGTGTGTTCATAGTGTACACTTAAATAACTTGCGTTATGTTTGCATTCGACATGATTTCCTTCCCTATTGCAAGCTTGTCGAGTAGGCTAGTTGATGCACAAAGTGTACCTCTCCTTGCTAACTATATTCTGATCCATATTCGTTTCTTTTTGCGTCGTCTACTAATCTTATTTTCCACTAATTGTGGTACAGCCTCAGCAACAGCCTGCCCAACTGCTGCCATTTTGTAGCCAACTATCTCACTGTCACAGTGTTTTGTCCCTTACCGTTAAAACAGCTAACTAACGTGATAGCTGCTATCTTACACTTTCGTGAGCGTAACTATCGTGAAAACCAGGCTTTAGTAAGGTCACGACAAAAACCTACCCGCATCGCTAGCCACGTTGTCTAAATATCAAGTGTATTTTGTCTGTATTGCATATGATTGGGAGGGTGGAGTTTGAATATTGGCTGGGTTTATTGAGGGCGATTATTCCTAAAATGCTTACCACTCTTCCTCTACGCATTTTCTCTGAATTCTACCATCTTAATCCCTATCCCATTGGCGTCATTAATAAAATAGCACCCACTTATGTAATCGCGTGTTCTAACATGCTACTCTCGCAGTAGACTGGACTTTCGATGACAGGGAGATTGAGGTTCGATTCTTGGTTGGGTGTACTGAGAGTGAATTTTCCAAAATAGTTTTCCAATGTCTCTCTCTATGCAAATTTGGGTACATTTCCTATAAATATAACCTTACTAATCCCTAAAACCACTAACGTAATTTAGTACATTGGGGTATAGCCCAGACGGGTAGAAAAACATAGTGCTAAAAAAATAGCCCGGCCGGATAGTAAAATATGGCGAAATTTTTTTAGATCTTTATTGTCTAAAGTTCTAAGAGTCATGAGTATTTGTGTCATACAAATAATGGGCTTAACTTAAGCATTGAAAAGGTTTGTGAAAAAGTGTTTTATTATTATTAGCACAGCGTCTTACTACCCGTTCGGGTTGTACGCACTTATGCTAATGTGTAATGGTAGGGTGATTGTGAGATGAAATGGAGAACCTACAGTTTAACGTGGAATCCGAACCACGGTGGAGGCCTGGTATTCCCCACATTCACAAGATGTCTTGTCAAAGGTGAAGGAAGGGTTTGGTAATCAGATAAATCTTTGCCGGGACCGAGGATTGAACCCCGGCCGCCAGCATAGAAGTCTGACACCTTACCCCTAGACCATCAGGTCACCTGAAAAAGTGTACTTGCATAGTACAATGGGGGTATTTAGTCTTGGTTTTTTCTATCTTTATACAAGTTAATTCAGGCGCACTTTATAACTAACCTCCTATTTCTACTCTTTATATTTCACTGCTAACCTTGATTTAAAAGGTAATAATGGTAATAATGTTATATTATAGGCTTATTCGTCAAAAATAACTTTTTAAAAAAAATACAGTACCTAAACCACCAAATAAAACTAATTAGGTTGTTCATCATTTTTGAAAAATTGAAGACATGGCCTTACCCAAGGAGGAGGTTTGGGTATTCACGCTCTCTCCCCCACCCCAAAAATGTAAAATAAGGTTATTTATCAATAGTAATATTATATATATATGGTCAAAATAAAATTAATTCAGATCAATTTTACATGTATAAAGGAAAGGTCGTGTTCTTCCTCTTCCAAATTTCTTCCGCATGAATTGGTCAAGTACTTTTAAACGTCATAGAAATCTGAAATTTGGCAATCAGATAGAGGAATCACCTCGTACAATCATAAAAATCTAAAAATGGGAAATGTCAAGATACGTCACCGGTAATTGGGGGTTGGGGATTTATTAAAAGAAAAAAACCTACTATGAAACATAAATAATTTAAATTTATCAGGCAGGTGGAGGTACCAATCCTAATAATCAAACAAGTCTTAAAATTTGAGATTTCAAAGTTGATGCTGGTGAAATGCGGGTAATAGAGGTTCAAAACCTTTAAAACTAATGGAAACAACTACTTAAAAAGGGGTTATAAGACTTGGCAGGAAGTTTATGGGACCACTCCATATAACCAAAAGTCAATTAATTTTGAATTTTAAAATGGGTGAAGACTGACTGATAATTTTCCATTTTTAATTGAAATTCTTGTAAATTCTTGTTTCGGCCGTATAGGCCTATTAACATAGTTTTAAAACATTCTAATTTTATGTTTGTTTCCATAGATTTAAAAAAAAATAATATTATCACCTTTTTTGGCATCACATCCTACTACCCTTTCTGATTAGACGCCTATCTACTAATTACACTACCATGTTAGGGATTGTAAAGGTTGAATTTGAAGGAAATCTACCCGTATTTACTTGGAGGGATAGTGGAAAACCATTTATGAAAAACCACACCTAGTACACACCGCAGATCTAACGCCGATATCCCTGTCTTCGATAGTCTAATTTTTTGCTAGACTAGTGCCTCAGACCATGCAGTCACCAAAGTGGGTGACACTTTTTGTTGTTCTGGGAGTGTGTCATAATTTGGTTTTTAATAACTATATAAACATTTTAGAGATAGTTTTATTTAAATATATTTTATTTACCCTCACAACCGCCAGTGTTATTTTATCAAAGTTATATCCCTCAACTAAAAATATTTCTGGACACGACCATGGCTTTAGAACATCTCAAGCAAGAAGGTGAAATAAATAGCATGGTTTTATTTTTCACCTAGTTTTATGACGTCTGGGTAAATAATGTAGAGTTATAAAGTTGTATTTCATAATATTGTTACTAGTTCTTTAGGATCTCAAGATTCTAAAATAAAAGCAAAATAAAGAAGATAAATAAATTAAAGTATCATAGATGTCAAGTTATAATTTACAATTTTTACAGATATACATAAAAGAGAGGCTACAATATCCACGTAAGAGATTATGCATAGAATACCTTTTATGTGTTTATTTTATTAGATTAAATTTTTAATTTTTCTGTAGTAAACCTATGTTGCCATTCGAAGCTGTGGCCGAGTAGTCTAGGGGCTTAATTTCCATTAAATTTTGTCATAATTGACGAATATATTGTATTTTGAAATTAGTTCTGGTTTCAAAACCAGGCAGAATGCACTAGGAGGAATGTTCCAGTTACGTGATTACCCTGTGAGGTATATTCATCCTGTGTCAACTCGAATCGATTACAAAGGTTAAGTTGTCAATAACTCTTGTAGTTCGTTAGCCGTACAAATATAATAAATGGTACGACTCAATCGTACTTTTTCACAGAGCTACTATCAAACATTTCAAAATTTCAAAAATAGCTATAGAATTATAATCACGATTTGACCTTGAAGCATTATCAATACAATTTAAAAATAAAGTTTTAATGTACCGGTAATCTATAAATAAGTTTCCACTATAGCCCAGGTAAAGCTATAAATACAGACACACATAATTGTAAGACCCACTTTTTTGAGTTTAGGGTCCCCTAAAACGTCATGATCCACTGTGACGATTACAATATTTCATCTACATGGGAAAGTAAACAAAATAAATAGACTCGAATTATTTCCATGGTAGATCAGTCAATCAGTCATTCGGATAGGTGGATCGCAAAACTTTGTGTGAGGGGAAAATTACCTTGCTTAGTGACAGGTCATTTTGCAATATATAAATCTCTAAATCATACTTCAACTAAGTCAGTCACTTCATAACTTTTAAGAAGAAATATAAACTGGATATAGCGTTTCTCTAAAAAAAAAAATAGTACGACATAAACGCACAAACTTTCTTATATTGTGTATTATGGCTTCAAAGAAAATTTTCAAAAAAAAAAAAAGTTGTTTTAGTAAACTACCCTTAGATAAGTTTTACTTATAAAAACAACACTTCATCTTGGAAATAACAATAATCACTCTTTATATGCACATTTTAAATTAAATTGTTGAAATATAATTTTAAATTCCAATTTAAAAAATAAATTATTTATAAACTGTCCTAAAATTATTTTATTTTGTAGAAAAATAAAACGTATTATTATTTATCATGAAAAGCTATTCATAGATTCCCGTTTTGAATTCCATCTTCAAGATAAATTTCCAAAAACATTTGAATTTTATATTATTTGTTGTGATTACAGTACCCATAAATTAATTTATTTTAGATACTAAGAGATACATCATTATTTTATTTTTTTAAGTAGACCCCCGATACCGATTTTGAACCAAAATGCTAGAGCCATTTTTTTTAAATAATCAAATTTAAAAAAAGTAATCGGTAAGCTACCCATAATCCAATTCTTCCCCCAAACCAATAATACGGCCTAGTTGGCATGTTCATGTCAAACACTTCCCAGAACTGTTTGCAGTTTGAGAAAATATAAATATCAGCAGTTTTAGAACAGCCTAACCGAAGATAAGTGAATGTTATAAATACCGTGAAGTGAAAATGCTCTTCGTTTTGCCAGTTTATTTTGCAGTATATATTAGTGCTAGTTATTGTATATTTAAAACTGTCGTATGTTAATTTCGAATGCTAAATTTTATTTTCCAAGCTAACACTATGAATTCCGGTAAATGAACAGAACAATCTAGTCTCTCCTTTTTAGTAGGAAGAGAATTTTTTTAAATACAAATAAATTTTGTTCAGGTCAAAATGGATATTTTACTTTATTATTAGTGTTATTATACAGGTATTAATACTATCTAGCAAATGTGATCAACCCGCTTCGGTGGTCCCATTGTCTAACGCGCTACTCTCGTGTTGAATTAGACTGCCAAAGACAGGGAGGTCAAGGTTAGATCCCGGTCTATTCCAAGAAGGGTGGTTTTACCTAATTGACTTTCCACTCTCCTTCCACGCAAATGTGGGTGCATTTAATTTAAATTAAACCTCCCTAATTCCTAAACCATTAGTGTAATTAAGGGGTAGTAAGACACGTTGCTAATATATATGCTATAGCTGCAGATCACATGACTTGAAGTATTAAGACTTCCATGGAAATTGTTTTTAGTAAGTGTCAAAAATGTTTCTTCCTAAATTCCTAAATTCCTCGTCCTTACACTATTAGCGTAGCTAACTGCAGATTGTCGAGTGGTTTAGTAAGACGCGGTGAAGAAACAAAAGTGTTTAGAGTATAGCTAAATCCGATTCAGATAGGAAGAAATATTTTAATCTGTTATTTAATTTACTTAAAAATGTATGTTTTTATACTTCAAGTCGTGTGATCAGAGGCTGTCACTTTTATTAACAACACCTATAAAACAATAGTGATAATGTATTTAAATGTTATCAATACTGACTGTGAAAATATGTATTTTCTAAAAGGTTCTTCCTACCTAAATACTACCGAATATTGGCTACCCCTTGCTCAAGATTTCTGCTTTGCTTACAATTATGAATCCGATCGGTCTTCTTCAACGAGCATTCCAACTTATGAATAGAGTTTTGATGGATTCTCCACTGCCTTTCACTAACAATGAAACCATTTAAAGCGGCACTCAAATAACAATGAGGACAAGAAATAGCCATTACGTGTTCTGATCGATATAACGACCCCACTCAGAATAGAACTTGTCCTTGCTCGTGGGAGGCAGACGTGTCAATCACTCCAAGGGCAGGCGGTTCCGTTTGACGCAGAATGACAACCTGCAGTGACCTCCTATCATGGATAAGGGACCTCCTAATTAGTGGTCACGCATATCAAAGGTCATGTGTTCTAAAGCGTAGCTCTCACGACAGCCTGTTCAGTTTATATAAAATGACAATTACTTTAATAGGGTAGATATGAGGTAATATACCCGCATTTTCGTGGAAGGAGAGTGGGAAACCATTTAGAACAAACCTCCTTCATTAGACCCAATCGGGATTCGAACCCGTATCTCTCCGTTATTGGCAGGACAGTCTAGCACGAGAGTGACACCTTCGACCATTTGGCCACTGAAGTGGGTCACTATACGTTATTTTAATTTTCCTCGTATAAACTCACAGTCTCTAGTTTTAAGTATTTATTTAGCCTACTTTATTTACATGTTATGACTTTCAATTAGATAGTTATGATTTTACTGTGTTTTTTTTGTAGATGTATATGTGCTTTTTATTTTGGAAATAAAACTAAAATATACTCACTCAATAGACCGGGCCACCAATGACGGAGAGGTTGAGGCTTTACCCGGGTGTACCAAGTTTATTTTTCTAAATAATTTCCCACTATTCCTCCAGGAAAATATTGTTATATTTCATCTAAATCCTCTCTCCCTCATTCATTTCCATTTATAGTGATTAAATACGAATAGCTTGAGAAGTATGACATGGTGAAAGTAAAAATTGTCTTCTAATAACTGTAGAGTCTGACCATACAGGTGACCACACAGGTGACCAAGTGGTCTAAAGCGTTAGACTTGCATTTCATTCGTGACTTTTACCAAGTAGGTTGGGATTAAAATCTTTGATGAATGGTCTGGAGGTGGTTTTCAACATGGTGCTTATTTATGAAGGGTTTTCCATCCTCTCTCCACGTTAATACGAGGTATTCTCAATTAACCTTCTCACTCATAGCCCTAAAAATCAACCCATTAAAAACCCTGGTGCTAAGACTTACTAATTACATCATATCGGATAAATTATTAGAATTTGCTGTTGGCATGGCTTAGAAAACTGGCCGGGTTTGTTAAGATGGTTTTCCCTAAATTACTTTCCACTATCTCCTCCACGCAAATTTGGATACATTTACCCTGATATTGTAAATTTCTCATCCACATGCCATTAATGCAAATACGTAGACAGTTTGGATGGATAGTTAAACGCGTAGCACAGGAAAAAATTAACACAGATGTATTCCCTCCAAGTTAACCGCTTAATATATATCTTTATTAAGTATTAAATAAATCATTATTTACCTTGGTGTTTATTTTAAAATAATAAAAATAATAATACCAAAGATCATCGACATACGTTAACCACGTGGCTGACCTTGACAGAGGAATCTATGGCGAGAAAGTAAAACCCAGCCAAGGGG
This sequence comes from Timema shepardi, assembly GCA_902151425.1. Taxonomy (NCBI): domain Eukaryota; kingdom Metazoa; phylum Arthropoda; class Insecta; order Phasmatodea; family Timematidae; genus Timema; species Timema shepardi. Next base: position 31,114 of record CABFVX010003469.1, on the reverse strand, counting down.
AAGAGACTAATGTTTTCAGGACGGGATCGGAGCGTTGTAAAGAGGGGCATTGATTTTCAGGAGCGCAGCCTCGTCGCAGCATCCGCGCCGCTGCCTGTCCATACACCCCTTCAAGGTGGGTGGCCTTCAAACAGCGGTCTGTCACAGCCTCCTTCCCGTCGCTGGCGGAACGGCAGCCCGCGTGCTGTCTGCCTACCTTTAAAAACACCCCCCATGGCAAATACTCACGGCCAATGTTTTCGTATCTAGTTCGGCAGGGAAACCTTTATTTAAATAGAGGAATGTAAGGGAACACGAGTCTATATTTTTTGCAGATTTTATAACAAAACACTTTATTGGCCCAATTAAATCAAATATTACTTAGGTAGATACGTTTAGATTGGAAATTAGGAAAATAATACAGTTGGGAAATTCATGCTATTACACGGTCGGTAAGTTGTTGACATCTCGCTTGCTTTAAAGAAGTATAAACCTTAGAATATACACAACAATAATTTTACAAGTTGTTCTTTATGGGTGTGAAATAAGGTTTCTCACCTTATATGGAAAAAACACATTCAGGTTGTTTGGAAACAAGCTGTCTAGGAAGATATTTGGTCCAAAAAGGGATGAGACTATTGGGGAGTGGAAGAGGTTACATAATTATTAGTTATATAGGCCGTACTCATCACAATATATTGTCAGGATAATCAAGTCTCGTAAATTACGATGGGCAGGACATGAAGCGCGAATGGGAGAATCTATAACCATGTTCAGAGTATTGACTGGCAAACCCAATGGGAAGAGATACCAATGGGAAGACTTAGACACAGACAGGAGGATAACCTTAGAATGTACCTGAACGAGATAAGGTATAATGAGGTGTACTGGCTAGAACTAGCTCAAGATAGGTATGGGTTGTAATGAGGTGGACTGGCTAGAACTAGCTCAAGATAGGGATGGGTTGTAATGAGGTGGACTTGCTAGAACGAGTACAAGATAGGGATGGGGTATAATGAGTTGGACTGGCTAGAACTAGTACAAGATAGGAATAGGGTGTAATGAGGTGGACTGGATACAACTAGCTTAAAATATGGATATGGTGTAATGAGGTGGACTTGTGCTAGAACGAGTACAAGATAGGGTTGGGGTATAATGAGTTGGACTGGCTAGAACTAGTACAAGATAGGAATAGGGTGTAATTGAGGTGGACTAGATAGAACTAACTCAAGATAGGTATAGGGTGTAATGAGGTGGACTGTATAGAACTATCTCAAGATAGGGATGGGGTGTAATGAGGTGGACTGGTTAGAACTAGTACAAGATAGGTATAAGGTGTAATGAGGTGAACTGGATAGAACTAGCTCAAGATATGGATAGGGTGTAATGAGGTGGACTGTATAGAACTAGCTCAAGATAGGCATGGGGTGTAATGAGGTGGACTGGATAGAACTAGCTCAAGATATGAATAAGTGGCGTACTTTTATGAGCGCGGCAATGAACTTTTGAGTTCTAGTGCCATAGAGTAAGTAAGTAGATAAGTTTAGTTCCATTTTCTAAACATAATATCCTCAATAATCCTTGAATGTTTGTCATGGTCATAGTGATATTTGAACATAACTTTTTAAATGAGTAGTGAAAAGTCCTGGACAAAATCCAAGATGCTCTTGACCAATATTTAAGAACAGTTGATATTACCATTTTGTAGAAAATTGAATTAAACATATCTACTGAACCATTATTTGATTTACTAAGCTCAAAAAAATTTTGTTCATAAAAAAACTAACAAAAATACGGTCATTATCTCGTTTTCCAAACCATCCTACATTAATGTTGATTTTAAAACAATCTTCCATAATATGTATTTTATTATTATTATTATTATTATTATTATTATTATTATTAGCACCACGTACTACTACCCGTTCGGGTTATGCGCACTTACGCTAATGTGTATATGGTAGGGTGATTGTGAGATGAAATGGAGGACCTACAGTTTAACGTGGAATCCGAACCACGGTGGAGGCCTGGCATTCCTCACTATTTAATTAATACATTTAATTAAAACCATACCCTTGAAATCTTCTATCAAAACAAGTATATAGATGCCGATTTACTATTGTTCTAAATACAAGGACAATTTTTTTTCAATATATTATTATTAGCACCGCGTCTTACTACCCGTTCGGTTTATACGCACTCATACTAATGTGTAATGGTAGGATGATTGTGAGATGAAATGGAGGACCTACAGTTTAACGTGGAATCCGAACCATGGTGGATGTCTGGAATTCCCCACATTCACAAGTATGTCTTGTCAGAGGTGAAGGAAGGGTTTGGTAATCAGATAAATCTGTGCCGGGACCGAGGATTGAACCCTGGCCGCCAGCACATTATTTCAATACAAGACAAGTACCTCACTTTAGCATGCGTCTGTACTGTCGTGACCCTCCCCCCTCTTCCCCTTCACCCCACCAGAGGACTGGATCTGTCAGGATAGCTTGCGGGAGGGGTTATATCGTTGGCAAGGTGTGGGTTCGAAATAATACCTAGGGTTACTAATTTTGGTTTGATAGAAGTACTAAAATACATTACAAAATGTGATGTTAAATGAAATATTGTAAGTCCCAATTATACTTCTGACAACACTTTGTAAGAGCAATACTGTTATTTGGGTGCCCGGTAGCCAACCCTACTACAGCACTACCGTACAACCGTAGGGACTTACATGGTTGGGATGGACCCCGAGCGGTAGTGGTTAAAATGGGTGGTTCGTGGGGAATGAGACTTTGGATTTAGTCCAATAATGTATATGTATTAATCTATTCAGATGACTAAACTACTACATAAGTGACCGAGTAGATCTGCCATGACGAGGGAGCAGGCACGATAGCGGACTCGCAAACCTTTCTGTAGACCCGCGATTGACCCTCCGGCGGGGGTGAACCACCAGATCACATTTTCTTCCGTCGTGTTGTCAGTCGTTGCTAAATACCGACCCGCATGCGCTCAGCATGGCTACGAACACTAAACAATGTGTTATTTCATCACCTAGCTTGCTGATCTCAATATCCCACCAGCCAGGAAGGTCCATTGGTCGCACCGTGCTCGCTCGTCAACAGGATGCGATCTATATGAGATATATGCTATTCTTAGCAGAATGGCAACCCAGCACTCTTGACTTCCAAGGAAATGTAAAAGCGTGGGTTAACCTCTTGCCAGAATAAACCTTAAAATAATTGTGTTCTTACAATATAAAAGAAATATAAGAGATTGGAAGTTCGTGCTCGTGGAAGAACTAGCTTACTCGTGAAAACTTATACTGATGGAATGATTTACACGGCTTGAGACCCCCTACAGAACTCGAGCTCGGCAGCCTGGGCTCGATGATTGTCCTATAGCACAAGTGTTTCTGATGACCTGAAGATGTAAACTGTTTGGTTCGGCGTCGGGCAGTGTGTCTGCCACCGATGAAAATGTGACAGCACTGATTTAAACAAATAAAATACATTTATAACCCGCTCTGGCCCCTTTCTGGCCTACTAGAACAAATATTGTTATGAGTAGTCAGCATTCCCCTTTAATGTTTCTAATACGTTTCACCATATTCGCTAGAAAAAAGCCCTTTTAAGCACGTACGTCCAATAAAGTTGTATAAATCAAAACAAACATCCCAACATTGTTCTGGGTTATAACAGTACGTTCGTTTCGTTGAAAACTATGAACCGCGTACTACGAAACTAGGCAAAAGTTACCATAATATTTACATGTTTTATCAATATTCGCTATGATAGTTGGTCTTTCACAAGGAAATAGTTGCCATGTATTGAATTAGGTACATAGCTATGTACAAAAACATCACCCATGTTTACGCGCATAAGAGCCTTATAAACAAAATATTGTCGAAGCAGTCTTCATTCTCGTTTAATAAGACTTATGGCGAGCCAGCTGTGTAAAACTAATAAAAGTAAAGAAGAGGTCTGAATCCTGGACTTGTGAATTTACGCGCAAATTACTTTATCAAATAAAATAAAATTATTAATCGAGAAGATAGCTTCGGTGGTCTTGGGGTAAAGTCCTCGCCCCAGGACCAGACGTTCGTGGGCTCAAATTCAGCCGGAGTTGACCGATTTTTCTTAAGTTATAAAAATCCGTAGCACAACTTCCTTCGGTGGGTAAGTGTATTCATCGGTACCATGTCAATTGTGGCATGTAATCAACCCTGGATGTTTTGTGAAAATACCTTTCCTCGCAAAATTAGTAGAGCCTTTCGCTCTCGCTCATAGAGATTATCGTGTTTTGATATAATCAGTCAGTTCAGAAAGTGTACGTTAAATACCTCAAATAAATAATAGTTATAGTAATAATAATAATTAAATTTGAGCTTTTTCTTCCATAATGATGATTTAACGGCTGGATGACTGGGTGCTGTGTGTGATTTAGAGAGTATGGATTTTTATTAGTATATATTGATAAGAGGATCTTAGATATTTGAGGATCCTATAAAATATCAAAATCAAATTTTCATAAAATCATTTAAATCAAATTATTTGTGGCTTCGCCTAACATAAATATATGTTTTCTTTATTTAAAAACAGACCCCAATTTACCATTTAACTGGATGAATAAATGGTTAACTAATAATTAATGGATTTAACCAAAAGTGCTTTAATTTAATTCCTATACAGATTATATTTTCTATAGCTACTTAAACCTTAATCGCTTATGTTTACCATGTTTTATAAAATTCGTATCTGAAATCGGAATCTAGAATAAGAATTTATACGTAGAATGAAAAGTTGGATTCTAAATTCAGATTCATTAAATAATGGGTTCAACCCATCTCTAAATTTACAACAACTTGATCAAAGAAGTGGGTGCAGGGAGGAGGGTTTCTAATAGAGCAAACCCGCATTAGAGTAGAAATGGGATGGGAAAAGCACAGGGATAAATCATACGTGTAAAACCATCCCCCTGTGAACTAGGCTGAAATTCGAGCCTCAACCTTTCATAATCGGAAGTGTGACGCTTGACGCCTTATACCACACGGCCACTGGCGCGGGCACAATATTATATCAGCGCGTGAGCATTACATAACCGAAAAACATCAGACCCTGGAAGCAAACTCTTTGCACCGCCATGCAATTGCCAGCATTGGTGAGCACGATAACTATATTTCAAAATCACCTGGTCTAGTTCGACGGGGTGGTATGGTGAATGTTCTAATCCCAGTCAATGAAGGTACATTTCTTCTAAATTTTACCTTTTCATCTATACCCTAACGTTATGATTTAAAAAAATACAATCTAGTTTATGGATCAAATAATACAATTTGACGTTCTCTTGCCAAGTCGCAGAGCGTTAAATGATGTGTCCACTGCCACGGTCAAATGGTTCAAGGCATTACATTGGGATTGAACTTTGTCACCATTGATTGGGAGGTCAAAGTTAGAATTTCAGCTGAATGCACTAGAGGTGGTTTTCCATTCTCTCTCAATGATAATGTGGATACATTACTCTTAATTCTACCTTCCTCATCCCTACCTCATTAGTGTAACTATTCCGATATCACGCTTTACGTGAAGTCATAAAAAAGTATTTAGATTCCACAGGGATTCAACCAACAATACTTAATAATGGTTCAGCAACGCCTGAAAACCAAACGCCCTAAAAGATTTAGTGGTACGTCCAAGGTTACCTTTTACTAGATAAAATACCTCTGGCTGGAAGTGAATTCCTGTTGCTGCGAAAGGTCCCCGCCTCCTCAAACGCTGACATCCCACCCACACTTCTTCAACCCCCCTTACCTTCTGGGGGAGTTATTGATGGAAAGAAACTTCTACGTCCTATCAAACCCTCCTCCATTCTTCCTGAGGTCCGCCACCCGCTGACAAATAGTGGGCGATAACGAGTCGGTCTATAAATCATTGTTCTTCGTCACAGGGCTACAAGGACGTCCTTCCTGACGCTGCCATTTCCAGTATCGGGTCAGCCGCGGTGGAAGGTATCTCGCGTAGAGGACTACAAACATCTAGTCAAATAGATGCTGCACAAATCAAGGCAACCATTACCGCATTACATAGTCGAATCAATGTGAAGTGCAGCAACAAATATTGCTCATACCTAGTCTAAGGGGAGTGAAACGTGGCAATAAATACCACTTACACCTAGTCGAAGCGAAGAGTGGCAACCAGTAGCGTTTACACCTAGTTGAGTCGAAGCGAAGAAAAGCGTGGCAACCATTATCTCTTACACCTATTAGGGTCGAAGTGAGGCGCTAAAACCAATCCCACTCACACCTATTCGGACGGAAGCGCAGCAACCAGTATCGCTCACAACTAGTCGAAGCAAAGTACAGCAACCAGTATCGCTCACACTGAATCGAATCGAAGTTAAGCGGCGCGGTGTGTGACCTCACATCTAAGCGAAGAGGAAATTAAATTAAAAACCACTGCATTTATAAAGAGGAAGAGATGAGATTGTTTGGTCGCATGACACTTTAGTGTGAAGAAGCTGAAAAATAAGATTTAAAAAATTAAGATAAAACAAATATTTCGGTGCATCGCACAGACTTTCTCTATCCTTTATCAAAAATGGAGACAATTACTTAAAAATATTAGATTTGCGAAACAAAATAATATAAATTGTTGCAGAAACATGATGGAAAAAGGAGCATCACTATCTACCTAAAAGCGTAAATTAAATAATATACACTTTTACTGACACATATTGAGAAAAACTAACTTTATTCATAAAAGAGCACAACAATCAAATACTGAGATCAGAGTCATCAATTTAAAAAAATTGTTTGCCAATATCTCAGAAATTATTGGTTTAATAAAAATATATTTCAAATGAAAGTTTTTTATTTTTAATAATACTACAACTTTACAATGATAAGCAATTTAATATATCAAATAGTTTCGCATACATCAAAATTGCAAATATGAACATACACAAATATGGATTAACTAGATTATGTCACTATAATGCCCGATGTCTACACAACTCTAGTGTAACTAGTAGTCGTCACACACAGCTCTAGTGTAACTAGTAGTCGTCACACACAGCTCTAGTGTAAATAGCAGTCGTCACACACAACTCTAGTGTAACTAGTAGTCGTCACTGTGGTAGCCGCTGTCACACACAACTCTAGTGTAACTAGTAGTTGTCACACACAGCTCTAGTGTAAATAGCAGTCGTCACACACAACTCTAGTGTAACTAGTAGTCGTCACACACAACTCTAGTGTAACTAGTAGTCGTCACACAACTCTAGTGTAACTAGTAGTCGTCACACAACTCTAGTGTAACTAGTAGTCGTCACACACAGCTCTAGTGTAACTAGTAGTCGTCACACACAGCTCTAGTGTAAATAGCAGTATTACACATTAGCGTAAGTGCGTATAACCCGAACGGGTAGTAAGACGCGGTGCTAATAATAATAATAATAATAATAATAACTAGTAGTCGTCACACAACTCTAGTGTAAATAGCAGTCGTCACTGTGGTAGCCGATGTCCACACAACTCTAGTGTAACTAGTAGTCGTCACACACAGCTCTAGTGTAAATAGCAGTCGTCACTGTGGTAGCCGATGTCCACACAACTCTAGTGTAACTAGTAGTCGTCACACACAACTCTAGTGTAACTAGTAGTCGTCACACACAACTCTAGTGTAAATAGCAGTCATCACACACAACTCTAGTGTAACTAGTAGTCGTCACTGTGGTAGCCGCTGTCACACACAACTCTAGTGTAACTAGTAGTCGTCACTGTGGTAGCCGCTGTCCACACAACTCTAGTGTAACTAGTAGTCGTCACACACAGCTCTAGTGTATATAGCAGTCGTCACTGTGGTAGCCGCTGTCACACACAACTCTAGTGTAACTAGTAGTCGTCACTGTGGTGACAACCTCCTACAGTGGGCACGTGCTCTAAATGTCAGGCTCATAATGTCTGGTTTTACTATGAGTGGGAAACTTCATAGGAAAATACCCTTCTTTTCACTTGGCCGGGAATCGAACCTTAACTTCCCCGTCACCAGCAAACCAGATAGGGTGAACTGATTCCTTTATCATTTTGCCCGCTGGTGGGAGTAATTCGTTAATAAGCTTGATTTTTTTTTTACATCTTGTCGGACCCAATTATACCTTTGTACGTACGTAGTCCGCCCCATGGGTTGAGATCGTCGTTCTAACCAGTGATGAAAATAAGATCGATACACCGGTTCACCGACAGCATCCAGGAAAAGGTGAGATCTGCGAGAGTGTGTGTCTGGTGTAGAGCAAGGGGTTGAACAACTACTAAACCGGGTATCGTGGCTGGCTACTTACATATCCACGCCGCTATTTATTTTGAGCGGCTCTCCAGACCGATAAAACCGCCGGGAGTTTACAAACGTTGTATCTAGGCTGATGATATTTTAAATATTTTAACTATTACGTTCAGATGTTTTACATTTACATCCATTGCTGTTGCCAGCCTGTGGCCCGGGTCGGTTTCTCATTCAAGCCATATATTATCCACTACTGGCATGCTAGGTCTGGCAAAGCTTCATATGGCTTATAATCTAACTTAAAACTAGGACAGGCACAACATCCAGTCCCCGGCCATTAATTCATCACTGTGAAAGGGTAAAACCACATTTAACCAATGATACATTTTTGGACCATGGAGGGAATTGAACCCGGGACCTTTATCTCACTAGGCAGGCACGCTACCGACAGTGCTAAGGTGTAGGATTCACAAGGTTTACCAACGGATTAAAGTTGGGTGAATATAAGCGCAAGTTAAGGCGGTCGTCTCACTCAGTATCAGTATCAACAGTTGGTAGGCCATATGATTTAAAATACAATGGTCTTTGCCGTTTTCTGGAACCACCTACCTATTCTTATAAACTTATACCCCCTTTCATCGTTCGCGTACAACCATCCTTTTCCATGTCAATAAGAAAGAGAGAAAAGACAACTACGAAATTGCTTATCTCAAGGGAAAGAGGAAATCTTGTTGATAGTTCTCAAATATCTTAAAATTGTATGTTGTGATCAAAAAATGACTTTATTTGATAGAAGAAGGCTAAATGTAGAGCCTTTTCCAACGAGCCTAGTCTGAAACCTTCACAAAGATTAAAGTGTCGTTGAACATGAGCTAATGCAAGTTTTCACACAAATTTTTTTTATCGATAAAATTCAAACTATAGGATTGTCAAGGACGTTGCCTACCTGTGATGTCACGGCCGGTCAGGATGAGATTTCCCTTGTTAGTGACTTTACGTTTTACTCGGCGAGTTTTAAACATATATTGTTTAAACAATAACCATAAAATCTTAAATATTTCTTAAAATAATCCTACAGTGTCACAACATTATTATCTTAAGGTTTACGTAGTTTGTTTGTAATCGTATATTTATAAATACTTACAACTTAGGATTTTGGTATTGGTCACGAAAATGGTTTGTAGGAATCCTCCTGCCAAGATTTAGATTTAAAAAAGTCCATGGTAGCTTATGTTTATCTGGAATAAGAAACAAGAAAAAGGTGGAATTAAAAAGCAAGTCAATGTTTTCAAGGCGCAAATATTATATAGACTGTGTACACTCGTCAGAGGAAGAGGGAAATGGTTATCAACACATAAACAAGAACCCTCGCAGGGTTAACTTCTCATTTTCTTTCCTCTATTTCTATTGTGTACAGTAAATTGGCGTCCAAGGGCCAGTCTAATAACTCCTGGATAAACATTAATCTGGTAGATAAATATTTATATCTGGTGGTTAAGTTAAAAGTGCATCTTATGACTACACGATAGCATTTATCTGTCAGATAAAATGTATTTATCCATCACATTTTTATCTGTGGGTTTAAGTATCTGATAGCTTTTATATGAAAGTTAAAATGCTTGTTGCCACAGTGACGCGTTGTTTTTAATGAGGTTTAGCCTATCATAATCTGTTATTTAACAAATGTTGAGCGTTCTCGCCACTCGCTGGGTTGTAGCGGTAGCGTCAGGGTTTATACGCATGCGCGCACCAGTAAAAATATTAACAGCCTTGCAATTTTTGTATAAAAATATATTTATCCTACAGATAGCTATCCAGCAGATATATTCAGTTCATAATACACGTAAAATATTAAAGTGGCGGATAACCTTTCGCTGGTAGCTAGCTTTAACCTCCCGATAGCAATATTTATGTGGTAGTCATAAGCACGGCCCAAAGTGTATAGTGCTTAGACTGCTTGGGTGTGACAACTTAAGGTGCAACCCGCTTCGCAAAATACATTCGATTTCCAAGTACGCAAACGTCGTAATATTTCGACTTTATTTTGGAGTGAACCGAATTTTTAAATAACGCATCAAATAATTAAATATTTCGTTAGAGCTGAACTTCTGTGCGGAAATGTATAGCTTAACGAGGCGATACCCTTAAGGTCAGTAACTTAACAGTTTTTATAACTAAAATATTTTTTTATTTTTTTGACAAATAAAATAAAATATTGCATCAGCAGATACGTTTGTATTTATTTTTCACTAAGAATGGGACCCCTTTGGATTTTAGATTTAAGAAATGCGAACCAGAATTTGTTTTAGAGTTCTAATGCTTCTTATTGGTGGCTTAGTCCCAATATAATTAAAGGAAAAACATAACCACTAGATCCCATACCATAAATTTAACACATTAATGAATGTATAATTGTAATCATTAATGCATTATAACATTATAAATTATTTACTACTTATTTACTACTTACTACCTACTACGGTGGCCACGTATTATAACGCTCTAATTTAATCTCGTGGTTAACTAGACTGCCCAAGCGTGTGAGATCGGGGCTAGATCCCGGTTGGGTGCAATGAAGGTAGTTTTTCCCAAAACGGGTTCCACTCTCCCTCCACGCAAATGTTGGTGAACTTTCCCTAAATTAAGCCTACCTAAACCCTAGACCACTAGTGTATTTAGTGGATATGCGTATAACCCGAACGGGTAGTAAGACGCGATGTTAAAAAATATTAGTTACTTTTCATAGTATTCTACTATACTTATATTTTCTTTTTATCAATCTTTTTTCAAAAATTCTTAATGGTTTTCAAAATTCGGGACACGGATATAAAATGAGGATTTGGATTCGTATAGAGGATGATTAAACCAATAGAGTGACACATAGTTATATAAAAAAATATTAAATATCTAATTTATTTTGGTCAAAAGAGTTATTTGTTATAAACATTATAATAATACTGACCTTAATTCGCGTCTCCTTTAATCCTACATTAATTTACGTAATAGGAATGAGGAGAGTTAGAGTTTTTTTGCATTACCCTTTCAAGATATCCACTTTAAATTACACCAATGGGGTAGGGGTTATAAAGGTATAATATAAAAAAATGTACCCACATTTTCATGTATGAAGAGTGAGAAACTATTTTGAAAATGAGATACCCTTCGTAAAACCATCCGGGATTCGAGCACCGATCTACCTATCACCGCCGATCCAGGCTAGTGCGAGAATTAAGTTTTAGACCCCACAACTTCCGTTGCAGGTATGAATAAGGTTGATAAGAGTAACTGTACTCAGTTATAGTGTGGGATGTTGGACTTGGTTGTCTTGGGGTAAAGTGTTAGCCTCAGGACGCTATGTTTAAGGGTTCAAACCCAGTAAGGGTCGACGTATTTTTCTTAAGCTCTAAAAATCCATGGTACAGCCTCCTTCGTAGAGGAAGTAAATCTGTTGGTCCCTGGTCGGTTGGGACATGTAAGATAACCTTGGAAGGTATGTGTGTATGGTAGGTTTTTCCCTCTCATTCATAGACATTCCCGTGTGCTGATATGATCAGTCAGTTCAGAAAGTATACGTTAGTCACATCAAATAAATAAATAAATAAATAATATTACTGGAGAAAGAGATTTTTAAAACTATAGCGAACGATCAACTGGGGTAAAAGCATCACGCCAATGAACACGATTCGAGCTTAAACCTACCTGCTATAATAATAACATGGAGGACGAATGGGAAACTATTTAGGAAATACCACCCCTATTAGCTCTAGCCGGGATTCAAACTCCAAACTGCCTGACACCGGCAATTAAAACTGGTTGACATTTTGCCTGTGGGCTTTGAACTGGTAGTTTTATCCTTAAAAATATCTTAAATGACGTCACGTTTGTGTAGCGAATCACAGTCAGTGCCGACGACGACTTCAGTTCAAGGAGGAAAGGAAAGGTAAGTTTTATGAGGGGTAAGGGGGAGGTAGTTCCTGAGGGAGAAGCTAGTTCCTGCTTGCAACACGAGGAACAAGCTTGTCGCCATTAACCGTCAAGATCTCCTGTTACCCCGCTGTTATCTCTGTAAATAGAATAATGGCTCAGGGACGCGCAGGCCGATTACGAAACATGGGCAGGAGGAGCAGAAAGTGGCAAGAAGAAGGAGATGTGCCGAGGGAGGAGGAGAAGAAGATAAACTTCTCGGTTTATTACACGCTCTGAATGCTGGTATTAGCAGCTCTAACGGAGGGGGGGGGNGGGGGGGCACACGAACTATGACGTTAGTTTTGTTTTGTCTGGTTTGACGATGAGGTTGGGGTTCAAATCCCATACCTGATGCACAGAAGTACTTTTCTACTATATGACAGGGGCAGATTGAGACAAGAATTAGGCTCTGGCATCATCAGGACAACTTTCACTAACTAAAGTAGGGTGTTAACATTCTTAAAAACAACAAGGAACGTAAATTAAAATAAAATAAACTATGAAACGCTCAAAGTTAAAATAAATATATTAATAGATCAGTAATGCACAATATTATCTGGTGTGTGACTAATTAGTAAATACTAACACTAAAGATCACAAAATACATTAATTTATGTTATACTTTAATGAGATCAGTCTTATTTTCTACTATTCTCTTGTTTCGGCAAGGTTATCCATTAATTGTCATTAACGTGTCTTTTTAGGTTTGCATTAGCATAAACGGTTCTTTAGGGGACGGCCAGAATGGGCGAGCGACTAAAAATAAAATAAAACGCATTGGTTGTAATAAGTGGTGGCCAGACTGGAGCAAGCGACCGAACGCGCGCGCTTGAAATATATAACTGGCACGCACATTCGACCCTGAACAGTCTAGTTTACAGGCGCTAGGCAATATTATTGTATGTTGACGCATTGAGTGGTAGAAAAACTTCTCAATTTGACATGATATTTGACTTTTTTTTTATAATTATCGATAGGTTGCTACTACGCTTGCTACTAACGACCTATATTATTTGGTAAGATCATAAACCATACCTATATCTCTATATAAATATGTAAAACTGATATGTTAACATACTTCAATAGTATAATCAAAGTAGGCCTTTACAAATAAGAATCACCAATAGCGTGGGTAGAGAATGGGAAAACCACAACTATAAATCACTTATGAGTGACCTGGTGGTCTAGGGGTAAGGTGTCGGACTTCTGTGCTGGTATCTGGAGTTCCATCCTCGGACCCGGCACATAATTATCTGATTGCCAAACCCTTCCTTCACCTTTAACAAGACGTGTATTAATCACATCTTGTGAATGTGGGGAATACCAGGCCTCCACCGTGGCTCGGAGCCCACGTTAAATCTGTAGGTCCTTCATTTCATCTCACAATCACCCTACCATTACACATTAGCGTAAGTGCGTACAACCCGAACGGGTAGTAAGATGCGATGCTAATAATAATAATAATAATAATAATAATAAATCACTTGTCAAAAACCACCCTCAGTTCACTGAGCCAAGATTTGAACCTATATCTCCTCGTCAACAACTACCGAGCGCTAGCTGCTAATCACGCGCTCGCTCTTTCGCCAGTTTGACCATGCAATCGCTCAGTCGCTCGCTCACACGCTTGTCAGTCAGGCCGAGCCCTTAATTATCATTTGAGAAATTGTGGTACTGAAGCGTTGATTTATAAATTTCAACGGGGAAAAGCTACTCTCGCAAGCAACTCGCATAAAAGAGAGTATTTATTACATGTACAGTATTTATAAGCTAGACCGACTATAGTAATAATAATAATAATAATAATAATGTAATAGTAATAGTATAACTTCAGTAAATAAAGTATATAGACGTATAATAAGGTAACAACAGAAAAACTATCTACTTCAGTTTTTACATACTGTTCACGACTGGTTTGAAATTTTTACGTCAATATAATTATGGGCTTGGTTTTATTCCGTTTGTTCTATCTCTTTCTCAATCCCAATTGTACATCCCTTTGTAAAACAATACTTGTAAGTTCACTTAGTACATTTTCAGAAGCATCAAAATTATCAAAACCGATCAAACGTTCGTTTAATTTAATCAGCACCGATAGCAGAAGGTTTTTTTAAAAATTAATTATTAAATGTTTCATGAATCCAGGAAAGCAAAATCAGATTAGAGTGACTTACTTTCTTGAAAACGACGATCCGTGCTTTCAATTACCGTATCAAGACTGACATTGGGAATGTGTTTCTTTTGGGTTGGAATAACATAAGCGATTGTTTCATCACGGATGGATTCGTTTGGTCAAATTTCTTCTTCCCTAGTCTCTTAAAAGGAAGAGTTCATTGCACTCCAGGGTCGCAGTATTGTATGTCTTGCAACAGCATGTTAACATGGCTAACAAACTTGTCGGTAGATTTCTGGATGTTATCTCTCGCTAGCTCTTTGAGCTATTGGAGTGTTATGGAAACCATGTTATAAGCTTTTAAAATACCCATATTTGGTTTGAAGATATTTATTCTTAAAAAACATAATGAAATGTGGTAAGGAAACAACTTTTAAATATAATCATAGAATTCAATGTAGAACAGAATTGAAATTTGCAATTTAGTATAAAATTCCAAAGATCAACTACAGCAAAAGTTATGGACATTGAATAGAATAGAAATTGATTGACAATTAGGTAACTTCACTATATTTTTATCATAATATGAAAGAATTAAACACACTTTAAATTAATATAATTCACACATATATATAAAACACATTAAAATAATGTAAATATAAACTTATAAGTTTAAGTCAAGTGTGACGATTGACGTAAAAAGGACTGATTATATAAGTGTTAGAATAGTAGAAGTTTATGAAATTAGCAATGTTGAAAATGATGTAATATTTTAGGTTAATATGAACTAAAATAAATTGAATTCTATTTTTATCTGATTTAATGCCCTTGTTCACTTTTCCTTAAATGCTGGTACATTACAGCCAAGGTTCACGACATGTTTCGACGCTACATCGGCTCCATCGTCAGGACTAAAGAATAAAAATCACAATAAGTTATGGTGAAAATCCAGTGTAAGATACCCAGACAGGATAATAAAGCTTGAAAATAATTAAACTAGGAAACAAATATAGATAATGAAATAGCATACTCATGATAAGAGTCCTTCAGCTGTGATGAAACAAAACTGAACTTAATGCAATTTAATAGACAGCCGTGTATATATAAACTGGGGCTATGATGTTCTAGAAAGAAATTAAGATAACTACAGCAAAAGTTATGGACATTGAATAGAATAGAAATTGATTGACAATTAGGTAACTTCACTATATTTTTATCATAATATGAAAGAATTAAACACACTTTAAATTAATATAATTCACACATATATATAAAACACATTAAAATAATGTAAATATAAACTTATAAGTTTAAGTCAAGTGTGACGATTGACGTAAAAAGGACTGATTATATAAGTGTTAGAATAGTAGAAGTTTATGAAATTAGCAATGTTGAAAATGATGTAATATTTTAGGTTAATATGAACTAAAATAAATTGAATTCTATTTTTATCTGATTTAATGCCCTTGTTCACTTTTCCTTAAATGCTGGTACATTACAGCCAAGGTTCACGACATGTTTCGACGCTACATCGGCTCCATCGTCAGGACTAAAGAATAAAAATCACAATAAGTTATGGTGAAAATCCAGTGTAAGATACCCAGACAGGATAATAAAGCTTGAAAATAATTAAACTAGGAAACAAATATAGATAATGAAATAGCATACTCATGATAAGAGTCCTTCAGCTGTGATGAAACAAAACTGAACTTAATGCAATTTAATAGACAGCCGTGTATATATAAACTGGGGCTATGATGTTCTAGAAAGAAATTAAGAAATCAAAGAAGAACATTAAATATGAATAATATTCATGTCAATCTCAAATTCACAGTAGAACATGAAACCAACAGCAGCATAAACTATCTAGACATCTCAATAACCAAAAACAAATTAAACAACTTTGAATATAAAATCTATTGGAAACCTAGGCACACTGATACAATCATTCCCAATGATTCCAATAACCCCTCTATCCACACAAAAAAGCAGCTTTCAACAGATTAATATACCGACTACTCCATATACCCCTAAACAGAAGGAATTATAAGAACGAACAAAACATTATCAAACAAATAGCCTAATTCAATGGCTACTCCCATTCTTTTGTATACCGTATCCTCCAAAAACAAAAAGCACAATTAAACAACAAAATCACTCTAAGTAACCCCAATATCATTCCTAATAACCAAAGCAAATGGATCAAATCCAATCAATTTTACTAGTAACTAAATCAACAATATCCCCAACATCTTTAAAAAAACATAAACTTAAAATTGCTTTCAATACTAATAACAATATCAATAAATATATCTCTAATTCCATTCTGAATAAAACCAATCAATATCAACAGAGTAATATATACCAACCTACCTGTGAATCTAATAGTGTTTATATTGGTCAGTCAGGACGTCGAATTTAAACCAGGTTTTTTGACACTTAAGTGACTTCAAATACGACAGAAATAAATCCAAATTTTCTGAACACCTCATATCATCCGGTCATCAACTCACCCCTATGGAAAAATGTATGAAGCTATTGTATAACTCTCCTAAAGACACAACCATGAAAACTGCTGAAAATATATTTATTCAAACCGTTATACTCAATAACAAAAATGTTCTCAAAGAACAAATTAGTTTTGAAAATCAAATACTCATCAATACTCTCAGGAATATTCCCCAACACACTAAAATGAAATAATATCCTATGTGCTCCATGCCCAACCTTCCATAGTAGTAAATTACCTGTTCGGGCCAGCCTCTTTCTTTCCCTTCCACATTTTAATATTTACATATTTAATTCTGTAACATATCTATCTATTCGTTTCAACGCTTAGGTGTGCTTGATCTCACATCTCCTAAAGTTTAATTTCACTATCTTTGACCTCTTAATTTCTTTCTAGAACATCATAGCCCCAGTTTATATATACACGGCTGTCTATTAAATTGCATTAAGTTCAGTTTTGTTTCATCACAGCTGAAGGACTCTTATCATGAGTATGCTATTTCATTATCTATATTTGTTTCCTAGTTTAATTATTTTCAAGCTTTATTATCCTGTCTGGGTATCTTACACTGGATTTTCACCATAACTTATTGTGATTTTTATTCTTTAGTCCTGACGATGGAGCCGATGTAGCGTCGAAACATGTCGTGAACCTTGGCTGTAATGTACCAGCATTTAAGGAAAAGTGAACAAGGGCATTAAATCAGATAAAAATAGAATTCAATTTATTTTAGTTCATATTAACCTAAAATATTACATCATTTTCAACATTGCTAATTTCATAAACTTCTACTATTCTAACACTTATATAATCAGTCCTTTTTACGTCAATCGTCACACTTGACTTAAACTTATAAGTTTATATTTACATTATTTTAATGTGTTTTATATATATGTGTGAATTATATTAATTTAAAGTGTGTTTAATTCTTTCATATTATGATAAAAATATAGTGAAGTTACCTAATTGTCAATCAATTTCTATTCTATTCAATGTCCATAACTTTTGCTGTAGTTTTCTTAATTTCTTTCTAGAACATCATAGCCCCAGTTTATATATACACGGCTGTCTATTAAATTGCATTAAGTTCAGTTTTGTTTCATCACAGCTGAAGGACTCTTATCATGAGTATGCTATTTCATTATCTATATTTGTTTCCTAGTTTAATTATTTTCAAGCTTTATTATCCTGTCTGGGTATCTTACACTGGATTTTCACCATAACTTATTGTGATTTTTATTCTTTAGTCCTGACGATGGAGCCGATGTAGCGTCGAAACATGTCGTGAACCTTGGCTGTAATGTACCAGCATTTAAGGAAAAGTGAACAAGGGCATTAAATCAGATAAAAATAGAATTCAATTTATTTTAGTTCATATTAACCTAAAATATTACATCATTTTCAACATTGCTAATTTCATAAACTTCTACTATTCTAACACTTATATAATCAGTCCTTTTTACGTCAATCGTCACACTTGACTTAAACTTATAAGTTTATATTTACATTATTTTAATGTGTTTTATATATATGTGTGAATTATATTAATTTAAAGTGTGTTTAATTCTTTCATATTATGATAAAAATATAGTGAAGTTACCTAATTGTCAATCAATTTCTATTCTATTCAATGTCCATAACTTTTGCTGTAGTTCATCTTTGGAATTTTATACTAAATTTCAAATTTCAATTGTGTTCCACATTGAATTCTAGGATTATATTTGAAGATATTTAGATAATGGAATTGTTATTTTTAATATTTTAAAGACAATTCGTGCAGTTATAATGGTTTCATATTTAACAATGATTCTTTATACGACTTTTTAGGGTTTATATTATTAAAAATGAGGCGTGTACGGGATTCCCAAATTCCCGAAAAAAATATTTCCCGACCCAATTGTCGGAAAACATAATCTGTAATCCCGAAAATTTCGGGTAAAGTTCGGGAATTGCCTTATTTCCATATTTAATTTACTTTTAAACTTGCTTTTCATGTTTCCTTTATTATTTAAGTATAAATGTAAGTTTAGATTTAATATATGTTTCATAGTCGTTTATAAATTAAGTAGCCTAAGTTATATCAAACGTATTAAGCATCGCCTAAATTTTCAAAGTTATATATATTTGCTTAGATTTCCTCTAATAGGGCCTATGTGTTAATTTCACAAATTAAATATTGCCAATGTTTTAAGGTAAGTAATACTAACAAATTTAGAAATAATTAGTTTTAAATTTTTAATTTTCGTTTTCGTCTCAAAGTAAGGGATCTAAAATTCCCGTTCCCGATCTCGTCTCGAACCAAAAAAGTCGATCTCGCACACCCCTATTAAAAATAATGAATCGCATTGTATCATTATTGCTTATTACTTTTATGTATGTGAAAGTAGGTAACACTTACTCCTTGTTATGATGTCCATGTTGTTAACTCGTATGTTTGTAAAGAATGAGTTTGCTTTTAATTATTTGAATAAAAACATGTTTTACTGAAATTAACAGAAATATGATTATATTCCTGTAAAAGGTCACTTATTATTCAACATATGTTAGACTTTTTAATTACATTCATAATGAAATTAGAGATTATCTCATTAATACAACAGAAATGTGTCCGTAACGCACCAGAAAAACGAAATAATATAGAAGAATACAAAATATTCTATAAGACAAATTGATACCGACTTCAAATGAGACAATTAGGAAAATTGTAAACTAACGTAATATCAAATCACAAATGCGTTTCCGCCTAAACCGACTTACTGATTGACTGGCTGGATGTCAGGTCCGTGACCCATCGTAGCTTACCGCCAACTATACGAACTGAATACTATTCGTACTATCAGCGCTAGTATCGTAACGTATGTATTAAACACTCGGTTTTTGTTTTTTACATATAATTCTAGAAACAAAAATTATATTCTGCTAGGCTCCATACGGTATTTTATAGAGCACTTGTTGACTTTTTAATTCGATAAATTCGATTAAATTTTATAAAACTCCAATCTGCATCAGTGGTTTACGGGCTCATTTTAGCGCCGTCTATTCGAGAATTTGTTTGAGTTGCCAGATGTCCAGTTCACACCTGATGTTTTCCCACTCTTCCTCCACACAAATTCCGGTACACTTCTTATAAATTTTACCTTACCCACCCCTGCCCCATTAATGTAAATATCCGAATATCCCAGAGTTATTAAAGCTTTCAAAGGCATAACTAGGAAACATGTGACTTGACGTATGAATATATTAGAGTGATTTTAGTAAGCTATGTAACGGTCATTAGAGTTACAACCACAGATAAATGAGTCAAAGTAAGCTTGATACTTTTCAAAGTAAACAAAGTGAAATCTACCCCGGTTTACTTATGGTATACTTTGACTTATTACCAATGGACATTTAGAAAATACGAACAATATTTCGTTGCCAATATTGGTAATATTTTACTCTGGTATTATTGTTATTTTATAGGTGTTGATAGTAGTTGTAAAAAGTGGTCAAAAGTGACAGCTGCAGATAACATGACTCAAAGTATGTATACGTGAAATTAGATTTATAAACTTTTTTTAGAAACCTCAATCACTTTTTTATGATCTTTATAACCCTGCAACTTTCATACATTCACCAATCACAGTAAATCATATACACGCCACAATTGTCCTACACTTGGTCACTTATCTGATGATAGCTGGGAAAGTTACTAAATCAATTTGGATCATCCATACGTCAAGTCATGTGATGCAGTTGTCAATCTAATAGATATATTCAATATCTATAAAATAAAAACAAATATTATAGTAAAATGTTAATAACGGTGACCGCATTTTATGTACTAAAATTTATTACAATAATAATAATAATTATTATTATTATTATTTAGCACCACGTCTTACTACCCGTTCGGGTTATACGCTTTAGTACTAATTACGTTAATGTATTAGAAATTGGAAAGTTTGAATTTAGAGGAAGTGAACCCACATGTGCGTGGAAGGAGAATGTAAAATAATTTAGGAAAAATCACTCCAGTACACCTGAACGAGATTATAACCTCGATCTCCCCGTCCTAGGAAGTCTAGCTCAACACGAAAGTAGCACGTTAGCAAACTATGCCACCAAGGTGGGTTATGTTATACATCCATTAGTAAGAAAATCAAGGTAGAGTTATTATTAGTAACTAAAATGAGACAGTATAAAGCAACAAAGCTAAACAGAAAAGAATAACCTTTTTCTTTTTGCCCAGGCCTCTTAAGCAAGTATTGCTAATGTTTTCAACTTTAAAAACCAACCGTTTTCAGTAAAGTTTATTTATTTTCTACAGGCGTATCATTCACTAAAACAAAGTTAAATGAAAACAGATTGGTATGAGAGAATGGCGGCGCACCTAATTGTTTCCCCACTATTTAGGTTTACTTTTCAATATCCGTCGTGGAATGCCGTAAGGCAAATAAGACCAAAGGCAGCTTAAAAACAATTCCGACCGATTCAAGAGCCAATAAAAAGAGAGGGAAGAGTGGGTGGGGGTGAATTACACGATCGTAAATATTGGAAGACGATTTGAAAGCAAATGAATGGCAAACCATTGATGAAATGACGAACGTTGTTTTGTGATACGCTGTGAACTAAAAACATCGATTTTAAAAATATTCTTAGGTAACATTAATTTTGCTTAGGTCAAAATGAAAATAAATAAATATTAAAATCTAAAATTAGTGTTAATATCCATTTATTAGTGTTTGTACCCATCCGGGACAAGGTGTAGGGACAAGGAAGGTAAAATGAAAGATTAAATGTATCCACATTAACGAGAAGGGAGAGTGGGGAACTAACAAGTAAAAACTGCCCTCAGTACACGCGGCTGGGATCCAAACCCTGAAACTCCTCTTTTCAAAGACAAATAATTCTAGACGAGCTTGACCTTTTGTCCGCGTCACCACTGATTTGGGTTTTAAATATATTTGTTTAGTTATTTATTTACAAAATTAAAAGTTGTGTTAAATTAAATTACTGGTAAATTATCAAAAGTTAAGGTGGAAGTGTAGGGAACGTGAGTTAAGGGCAGTATTTTTTAATTTTTCAAAATATCAAAACATGTTTATTGGTCAAAAGAAATAAAATTACTCTCCAGTAAAAATATAAGTGTTTAATTCTCTTCACACGCCTGCCTACACAGTTCTTGGACATCTATAAAGGCCGTTCTTGAATTTAAAGAAAACTTATTCTATTCATTTAAACGTTTCTCATCTAATACCGCTATTCTCATGATGAAAATTAAATAACTCTTGATATCACATTGTGAAGAAAATAGACTATATTTCTACTAGAGCAAGTATTATTTATTTTAGTCAATAAATGTTTTGCTATAAAAACTGCAAAAACACTGTCCTTAACTCGCGTTCCCAACATTCCCGCCCTAAAATTAAAAAGTAGGTTATTGTTAACTTAATTTTTTTATCACCAAATATTAATACCTGTTCAGGCTCTACGCATGTTTACTAATTAGGCTAAGTTGTGAGTATAAGCTAGGGATGAAGAAGGTTGAATTTAGAGGAAGTATACCCTCATTTGTGGGAAGGTAAAGTGAAACACAATTTTGGAAAAAACTCAGTACACCCGACCAGTGATGGGGAGCATGGAGTTCGAACTACGTCCCCGTGCACTGTAGGGTAGTTCTCTACATGTGTGTAATCGTCACTGTGCTCTTTACATTCACTTTCTGAGCAAATGTGAGTTCACTTTCAAGATAAATATTTTCCCTAACCATAATCCATTAATTACCACAATGATTTTTTTAGGTCATGCAAGCGATCGAACTCAGGACCCTTAGCTTAGTAGCTACACAAGCTACCTACTGAACTAAGGTGTCGGAAAGTCATAGTATTAAAAGTTTTGGTAATAAATATATAGGTGACCTGGTGGTCTAGAAGTAAGGTTTCAGACTTCTGTGCTGGGGGTACGGGGTTCAATCCTCGGTCCCAGCACAGATTTATCTGATTGCCAAAACCTTCCTTTACCTCTGACAAGACGTGTATTAATCACAACTTGTGAATGTTAGTAATACCAGGCCTTCTCCGTGGTTCGGATTCCTCATTAAACTGTAGGTCCTCCATTTCATCTCACAATCACCCTACCATTACACATTAGCGTAATTGCGTATAACCCGAACGGGTAGTAAGACGCGCTGATAATAGTAATAATAATAATAATAATAATAAATATATGTACAATCTTATTACAAACAAAACCATACAAATGACAAAATCAAAATTACTGCAACCTATAACGAAGAGTTTTGTTTTGTTGAAATGTCTCATGTTCAGAAGTCAGAACTAAAATGTAAGCCTTCGTTATTTTTTCTCTCCCTCCAATTTAGAAGCATGTATATTATATTAACCTTTGGATACCAAAATATACAATTGTGTTTGTCTTTCCCACCTTTCTATCCATCCATCATAAGTCCCCTCTCATGAATTCTGTGTCTACGACCCAGGTCGACGTTTAGCCTTACTATCTCTCTGGTTTTTCTGCTGAGCGGAAATTAAAAAAACTTACATCAAATCCATAATAAACTGTCTTCATGTTTTTACATGGTAATAAAAAATATAGTAAATATAAAACATTTATTTTTATTTTTTAAAAGCGAAATAAAGAAAGGCACGTGGACATTTCAAATCGTGTAATTTGGAAAAATGGCACTTGAAGGTGATACGTACGCGGGACCTTAAGTTAGATACGCCTTCACTCTACCAGCAAAATACTCAGGTTCTTATCGTATTCAAGGTCAAATATCACTTATTAATTTAAGACACAATCTAATGATGGATATATGTTCACATTCGTCTGTAACACCAACAGTGGTATTCCAAACTAAATGGTGTACCTGTTCTTAGCTAGGGGAATCTATGAAATAGCTCTACTATATTTAGTATATAAAACAAACCAGAGGAAAAAGTAGCCAAATTTTAAACTATGTTAAAATATTAATCTTGTATTGGTTTTAATCGTGTTACTAAACAGGAAAGTAGTCAAATTATAGATATATTCTGAACTTGCTTAAAGCTGGAATTTCTTTTGAAGATTAGTATAAGCTATAACTTTTGTATACATAATATTTTGAACGCTTGCCTGTTAGTGTTAGTAAAAAAAATAAGAGTGATACAGCATAAATGAGTGTTAAAAGGTTAAAACAAATTAAAGTTACATAGTAACAGCCTACAGATCATATAAGTAACTAGTCATTTTCAACGTTTCTGGAGAAATACACTATTTTAAATCCCCCAAATAAGATTTTAGTTTTTTGGACTTTGTTTAAGACCTATTAGAACTCCCAAAGTTTAGGTTTCTAGGATCTTCAGAAGCGTGTGAATAACTCGTGCGAACAAATTTCAAAACTATATAAAATTAGGATGTTCTACATCAAGCTGTACTTTTAATGTAATTTATTATTTTACAGTATCAAGATAATCATGAACATACTAAACTAAATATATCCACCAATTAATTCTAAAAAAATTATTGAAAGGAAACATTAATCAACACACAAACTGATTGTAAAAACGAATGCAAACCACATAAAACGCAATATCTGCCTAAGCTATGAGAAAATAAATTATATATATTGCTACAAAAACATTTTGGTTAGAAGAGCATAACAGTTTAAAAAAGAACCTAAATAAAATAATAGGTTGTTAAAGATAATGGTTGTTCCCTCCAATTTACATACACAATTTTAATTTTCTACTAAAAATGTTTTTCCATAATAGGTTGTGAAATTTTTAGTCACCTATTTATTAGATCAAATTTTGACATTTAAATTTTTTAATATATTTTATTACTAGATTAATATTGATTTTATTATTTTACTATTTTATTTTGATTATAACATAATTAAAACATTCCAATTTTCTGTTAAACCTAGAAGATTTTTTATATTATATTTTAAATATTAGTCACCCTTCCCGTCTAGTTTACAAATCTTTATTATAAAATTTGAAAACTTTCATACAATTGTTTAGTTATCTGGAATAGCCCATCCACCTTCCTGACAAATTACATTTTTGAATCACACAAAAAATTGTTTTTTTAGGTTTTGTAAATATTTATTTCCCCACTCTCTCTCAAACCTCACTCCACTGATCCTTGTTTTGAGATTATAAATATTCAGACTCTTAGTTACTTAAGGTTGTCACTATACGTGTATGTAAATATTACAATTTTATATCATACGGGAATGTTATACTAATAACTTAGGAATATTTTTACTGCTGATAACGGGGAGATCTGTGTCTTAATCTTGTTTCTTTAATGGTTTTCCACTCTTACTCCACGCAAATACGTGTACACTTCCTCTATGGCCTATTCCTCCCTAACACAACGGAGTGATTTGTATTTAAGTGTATATTCCGTTCACGATAGGTTTTTACCTGGATGGCAGTTCAAAAATCATATGTTTAGGTTTTGGGTTGCCAATACTTGTAAAAGATCACAGTTTTGTTATAAATGTAAAGATCTCTAATTATCTGTTATATATTACATTTAAAATAACGTAAACTTAAGTTTTCTCATACTATTTCATTTGTTTAAATAATTTCTTTTTATCCAACTCGAAACAATATTTTAAACTTAATTAAGAGTACTTATTTTTTGTTTTGGAACGTTATTTATTATGTTTAATATAGTGCACACATCAATACCTTTTAATACAGGCATCGTATTTACTTGGAAAAGAGAAAATTCTTGTCGTTTTTTTTACATACAATAAATTATTTTATGATTATTTTATCGTATTTTGAAATATTTAAAATATTTTAAATATTTTCATCAACTGCGTGTCTGCATCATTGTAAAAAACTTGTTTACCGTTATGTTCAATCATATAAGTTAGATTCGTCAGTCGCCATTTTAAAGCTATGTTTGTTAGAACTTTTTGTGAAAGTGGTGTGAATATTTTTTTAAGTGGAATAAAACTACAAATAAACTTTGTGTCCGACCTCAAATAAATATATAAATAATATTGGCCTAAATTACTGTGGTTAACTATCACCTTAATATATTACCACCTGTTTTCATTACAGTCATCCAAAGTGATAGATGCCAGCTGTTGGCGTAGTGATATATTAGGGATTACTTCTAGTAATATTTCGAGCTGTCATTCAGGTAAACTTAGCTCGTGAATGACTTATAGGCCTATAGCCCGAACGGATAAAAAGGTGCAGTGCTAAAAACAAACATAAAACTTCATGATCCTTATCTATAAGCTCTTAAATTTCAAAAGAATGCTAATTGATTAATATTAGCAGTTCCTTGAGTAACATTTCATCCTCTGCATCGAAGGTCACACATCCAGTATCTAAAAAAAACGAAATTTTTAACATATAGGCCTATTGAAATGGATGAGTTAGAACAAATTATTTAAATTAATTGTAACCGGATGTTTACAAAAACCGAGTCCACTAAATCCAGAGTTGAGTTGAGTAATGCATTTAATAGTAAAATAAAATAACAAATAAGAGAATTACAACTTAAGTTGTTTTTTACCAGGAAGGCTTATTCTAAACTTCAGCTTGCTATTTTTTTTGGTTTTGGAGATACCTGTGGCAATAGTCACGCATTCTCAGGATTAAGGATATACATCTATATAGAAGTTGAAAAATTGTTTGTGTCACATTCTCAAGTTTCGTCGAGTACATATACTAAGCTATTTCCGTTCTATGTTATCTAGTTTTGGAGCTTTCCCTATATCTCATAGTTTGATTTATGGGGGAGGGGGGGCTGGAAGGGGATGCGAGAAAAGGACAGTGTTTTTGTAGTTTTTAGAAAAAAAAAATTTTTTTTTGACAAAATAAATAAAATATTGCTCTAGTAGAAACATAAGCCTATAATTTCATACAAATGGTGATATCAACAGTTCTTAAATATCTCTCAAGAACATTCTCTCAAAGTCATATTTATTTGGTTTATGATGATAAACAGTGTCTATATATAAAATGTAATCAAAATTGCCAGAGTGAGTTTCGAGAAAATCTATTTATTTATTTTTCCTTTTTCCCTCCAGTAAACTACCCTTTAAATTTATGGTTTGATAGACAATTTAAAAAAAATCTCGGGACAACCTTATGAAAACCTTAAATATCAAGTTTAGCTCAATCGGTAATTAGTTTAGGCTCTAGCCCGAGGTTCAAACAAACATACATTATTGCGAAAGCTAATTTTTCTATTTAAGGCGATCTTGAAGCGTCAACATTAATTTTATCAAAATCTTAATTTCAATTTTTTTTAAGCCTTCAATACTAATTTCTTTCCAAGGTGTCGAAAGAAAGTAAATTTTAATTCTAAATTCATAGGATAATACAACATTGATCACATGTTTTAAGACAAAATATTTGAAAAACATCGATTTTATTGGATTTTAAAATAAAATATACAGCCTATGCGATAAAAAGACGTCCGAACTGTATCCATAAAAGATTTCAACGTAATCAGTACAGTGATTTTTGCGTTAAAAAGGAACACACATAGACCAATTAACCTTTAATTACATGATAAATGATATCTCTTTCGTTCCCTACTTTACTAGCCATCCGAACTACACGTATTATAATTACGCTAGTTGGAAATGGATTAGTGATGTAGATTTGAGAGGAAATGTACTCAAATTTGCCTGTAAATAAAGTGGTACATAATTAATTTAGGAAAAATCGCCCTCAGTACACTCAGCAGGGATTCAAACATCAACTTCTCCATCACAGACAAACCAGACCATGAGAGTGACATTTTGTTTGTGTGAGTACCAAAATGCGTTAAAAATTTTAATTTAAAAGTATTGTGTAAACCAATATTTTAGCTATAAAGTTAAGGATAAAAATGAGGTGAGTATTTAGGGTACCAGCTGGGCTGTAGGCTGCTGTGGTTGTTACTCTTGCCATCAACCTGGGAGATTGGAGTTTGACCCTGATATCCAAAATTTAAAATGAATGTTACCACATTTTGGTTTTCTTTCCCTTCTCCAGGCAAATGTTGATCAATTTTACGTGTCCGACTAGTTCAGTAGAGCTCTAGGTGCAAGGGTATGAAGGGTAGTCTTATCAAGACGTCCTCAAATTATTTTTTAAGTCGTGTACCTACTAATTCAACCCTGATTTTATAATTGGACGTCAAATTTCTTCTTCGTAATACTATGTAGTTGATTTTAAAAACGATTTATTTCATTAAAAAACATATTTGACACTTAATGGCTACGGGTAGCTAGATTAAGTGAAGCTTACCCGCATTATGGTGGTAGGATCTGGATTTTAAAAATTTAAGTTTCATGTCTAAAAATCACATACAGGACGCCCAGCTGAGGTTCGAACCTTATTAAGAATCCAGTATGGTATGAACCTTACACCTTGAACCACGTGGTCGTCAGTGCTGGGTATTGTATTTTTCAAAGAAGAAATAAAAGTATTGGTTAGAATTAGTCAGTACAAATAGTTGTGTGATCACCGACAGAACAAATTTCCATAGCTATAGTAACCCCCTCTTTCCAGGAAATAAACGTACCAATACCAATTGGGGGACCAAATAATATTATTTTATATATTTTTTCATTTATTTAAGGTATTTTACGTGCTATTTCTAAACCTACTGATTATATCAGCACAAGACTTATAAATTAACTTAAATATAGAACAGCTACAACACCCAGCCCCTGACCGTTAATTCTTCACTGTGAAGGGGGAAACCCACATTTCACCAATGATAAATTTTTCGGCCATGATAAGAGTTGAGCCCGGGACACTTAACCTAATATACAGACACGCTACAGACTGTGCTAAAGCGTGTGACACCAATAATTATTATAAGCCCACACCGTATCATCTTTTCATAAGTATATTGGAGTTTAGAAAAAAAAAATTGTCTATTCTGGCTCTCTGAATATTTACAGCAATGGGTTAAGAATAAGGAAAAGATAATTTAGAGGGTGTTTACCGGCATTCACATGGATGGAGAGTGGGGAACTATTTAGGGAAATCTACCCTCGGTCCACCCAACAAAAATTCTAACCCGAATTATCTGTCGCTAGGAGCTATAGCGATACTGAGATGCCTTAAACCATGAGACCATTTATGCAAATTTTGTGACTAACAAATAGCACTACATATTCCTCACATAGCTATATATTTCAATATCCGTTCAATTATTTAAAACCTTCGAATCAGTGAACGATTGGTCTAAACTTTAAAGCCGTCAAGCTCACATTGCACCTGGTTACCGTTGATTAGAACTTTGGGGTTTGAACCTCAGCCTAGTTCATTGAGACTTTATTTTCCTAAATGGTCTTCCACCTTCCCTAAACAAACATTAGGGTATATTTCCACAAAATTCTACCGTATTCATACATACCCCACTAGCCCGGATGGGCAGTAATACCTAATGCAAAAAAAAATCTGTTGTATGCTGTGTTATTCTTAAATTGATTCACACACCCTCTTCTCTCTACGCAAATGCAGGCATATTTCATTTAAAATTATACTGATAACCCTAACGGGTAGTAAGACTCGTTGCACATAATAAAAGCTATACATATTTAAACGTGGTAGGCCCAGCCTTATCTAGCTCGTTCTGACAAGCTGGCGAAGCAAGAACACCCAAACTTTAAAATAACCGATATTGAACTCTTGTTTTTTTTTTAGATTGGGTGTCCATTGATCAAGTGCAAATTAACCCGCCTTGCTTCGACAATATTCTTTTCCGGCAAACACCTCTTTATATGAGTTCTAACCAAAACAAAATTCCCCTGTAAAAATTTGCAGTGTAGAGGAAGCAATTTCGAACCTGCCACGCGGGAATTCAGAAATATTCTCTTTTGGTGTGGTTTTGGAGCCTCGCGCTTCGGGTGACGTCATCCTTTGTAAGTCACCGCCCCTTGAAAACCCGCTCATACTTTCCCTACTCTTTGCGAAGATACCCGAATCTATGGATGTAGAATCTTCGTCCAGAACCATTAATGTTGTGTTAGAATGACATTCACTTAACCATTAAAATAACATTTTAGAAGATGTAAAAAAAAACAATGTAAACTAGCTAACAGTGGCAAAGGATATTTATTTTTGTTTGAATAGTGTGAAAATTAAGGGGAATTTTTAAAAAGGTAATTGTTATTTTAAAACAAATGGCTTGGCCTAACAATTTTTTAAAAATGGACGTAAATATTGTGACTTTATGAACCGTCAGATAAGTTTATGTCAATCCAACTATAAAATATTAGTATTCATTAGTCTGAACCGTCACACAAAAGACGTAGGCCTATTCATCTAATCACTAACTCATCCTTCAAGTTGTTTATATACCAACAGTGCTGGAGGAGCAGCTTGGCTTTGGTTTGTGAGAACGGGATTTGATCCCTATCAGCCACCCTTGTGGTGATTTTTTATCCTGCAAATTGTTTTTATTTATTTTTTCTATCACCACGTCTTGCTTCCTCTTCAGGGTATACGTATATGTACTAATCACGCTAGTGAGTTAGGGTTGAGTAAGTTTAAATTTAGAGGAAGTATACCCTCATTTGCGTGGTGGGAGAGTGTAAAACGATTTTGGAATCAGAACACCGAACTGGGATTCGAAACCCGACCTCCCTGTTATCGATAGTCTAGTCCAGGGACGGATCTGTGATAAACTTTGTAAAGTCAAGAGTTACAAACCCTCTTGGTTCAGACCTAAGTACATCTTGCTTGTTATTGAAGACAATATGTTATTAACCTAACATAAATGACATGGCTAGTAAGATTCAGCAACAAGTTTCACAGTTAATGTATGATATTTCACTTAAAGTCCATTGGCAAGATTACTTTTATGTTTGTTTATTTATAACATTATGATTTACTAAAGAAGTGTGTTACAATTAATTATATGGGCTTATTATGTTTTTAGAAATTATGTCAGTGTTAAATTAAGATATATCTTATTCTTAAAACGTGCCTATTTTTAAAAAAAATTGCAGTATTTGCAAAATAAAATCACGGAACATGCAGTCAAATATATGTACATGTGCTGCAAACTGATAACTAAATAACATATTATAAAATATAATTTGTAAGTGTAACATTACGATGTATAATGTTCCAATGGGACCACGCCCACTACGGACGTTAACGGATGTATCGCATCAATTCATACTACCCACTCCAATAAATTCAATTAAATTTAGGATCCCTAGAATAGTATTGTTCGCTGTTGTAGTTCTTGTAGGCTAAGAAGACATAATATAACCATGCTGGACAATATGTTTCGCTACTCAATCCA
>CABFVX010003468.1:17354-85212 GCA_902151425.1 Timema shepardi | reverse complement strand
AAGGTAAGGCAGCACAGCACGGACTAAGGAACATTATCACTTTTAAAAACTGCGTCGTTACGATTAGAAATGAAGGAAATGGAACAACACTTCGTCAAACTGTTTTTTCAGTCACATTAACATTTTAACAAAAATATAGTAAAAATTAAATTGTATTAGTTTTTACGTCCTCTTTTATACTAAAATAATTGTTATCGGTTAGGTAATCCAGGAATAGTGGTTTTAAAATTGGAATTAATATAATGTGTTTTTCAATACTTGCGCATGCGTATGACAAAGACTCGAATATCTAATTCTATATTCTCCTATGTTCGTATGAGTGACATCATCAAATTATCAAGGTCAAGAACCATCCCTACTTCTCTTTCGCTCACACATCAGTTCTGCTTACACCCACTAGTTACACTCACCCTTTCTTTGTTCAGTTCCGACTTCAGTCTCTTATTAGACGGGCTCACTGGATGGCTTGCTACAAAATAGAGCTTTGTAGGAATATTTGTGTCAATACAGTAAACAACTCATGTTAGAACACCATCTCTTGGCATTTGCATTTTGTATCTATTGCAGTCTAAAAATTCCCTGACCTGTCAGTAATTTTAAGTTAATTCCCTTACCTTTCTCGGTTTTCCCTGTTTGTAGACACCCTGTGTACCCACACTTGCATGGAGGTAGCGTGGAAAACGATTTAGGAAAAACCGCTTCAACATACTCAACTGAGATAGACCCCTGTTTATCCGTCATCGGCAGTCTGGTCTATTGCAAGTGTGACACCTTAGATCTGGGGTGGGCAATCCTGTTGCCAATTGCCACATGTGCAAATTGGCCGTAAAAGTGAGGCGAATTTGAGTTTGCTCTCTCACAGTAATTTTCTGAGGTGCTTAGTTCAGTTTCTAGGATTCCAAATAACAAGATAACTAGTAAAATAACACTATTGAGGTTAAAAAAAAGAGTATTTGAATGATTTTGATATATCATGAAATCAACCAGATGAAGTTTGAGAAATAAGCACCTGAAGGTCTGAAGCAAGAGTTTCATAGGTGTCTTTGAGCAGGAATCAGTTTTCACGCCCAAGTATGAGTGCAACTGCATGCAAGCTGAAGGCACAGTGGAGAGAAATTTCAGTGTCAGTCTTCTGGGCCTGCCAGGGGTGTGTCATCGACACATAGTGATCTATTTAGCATTTTCGGCACAGTGCGCTGAGTGGCCGGGGGTACTGGACTTTGAGGTTCTTGGCCTGAGGCTAGTTCTGAGGAGAGATTTTTCTGAGGTACTCTACCTCCAATCACTTTCTCTTTCGAAGCAGGTGGGGATATGTTTGCAATTGGTCACGGTGATTGTTCACAGGCCGAATATCTAGACACATGTCTTGGCTTGGATTGAACAGCTTGAACTTTGTTCGTTTCATGCTCGCAAAAAAAAATACCAAGCCATAAGCAAGAATACGGTAGGTTAAAGAAGTATCAAACATTTAACAAGAATAAATAACATTTAGTGTATAAAGTCTTAAGTTTTTAATGTGAAGCAAACTTGAATCATATACAGTGATACCTCAATATATAGCTCCTGGATCCAACTTGAATCATATACCTCAATATATAGTTCCTGGATCCAACGTTCAATTTCTATTGTTCCCAAACAAATAAATAAAACCAGCATCAATCGTTTCCCTCCATCTATTGGTCA
The DNA here is from genome assembly GCA_902151425.1 of Timema shepardi. NCBI lineage: Eukaryota > Metazoa > Arthropoda > Insecta > Phasmatodea > Timematidae > Timema > Timema shepardi. Next base: position 83,529 of record CABFVX010003468.1, on the reverse strand, counting down.
GAATTGTTAATGGCTAAGAATGTTAATCCACGATTGATCATTTTAAGAAATGCACACACTTGTTTCTGTTATGTTCAATCACATGGTTCAAATTTTTCAGTCACTATTTTGAGCCTGGGTTCGTTAGACCTTTTATGAAAGTGCTGTGAATAATATTTTTTTTAAGTGGGATAAAACGATAAATATGCTTTGTGCCTGACCTAAAATGAATATAAATAATATTGGTCTTAATTACTGTGGTTAACTATCACATTCATACATTACTATGTTTTTATCATTAGTTATCCAAATTAACAGATGTAGCTGTTGGTGTAGAGATATATTAGGTATTATTTCTAATAACTTTTTGAACTGTCATCCATGTAAACAAAGGTCGTGCATATACTATAGGTAAATCTGATATATTTTATTGATTTTTTGTAGGCTCTCGCTTTTTTATATGTTTGAGATCCTCGGCAAAAATGATGAATAAGATTTCACTGTTTAGGAAATATTCTCAAAATTGAATTGAAGTTTGAATATTTTTTGTTTAATGTTGGCGTAAAATATAAATTTACCATATCTGATGTTGAAATTTATTTTAGAGTTCTATTACTTCTTGCTGGTGGCTAAGAGCTATTTATAATTATAGGATAGCAACCAGGCCTTTGACCAGTAATTTAACACTAAACTGGGTGTTTGAGTGTTATAATGAATGAATAAGAAAGAATGTTAACATTTAATCACTATCGATACTTTTAATTATTTTATTATTTCCTCTTGAATTCAGATTTTTTTCCAAGGTTTTAATTGGAGATTCAAAATCAAATTCAAAATTTTATATATGAAATATTGGATTTCAACCCAACTCTAGTTGAATTATATAACTTATATATATTTTAAAACACAAAACACATACTTGCATTATAAAACTTACTATTGATTTTCCCGTCAGGTCGAATCATTACGACAGCTTTCTGCATGTTTGATTCAACAACATTAGTGATGGTATCATTTCCTGATACTGTGACCACGCTGGAAGTACAGATTTGTGCCTCACGCAATAGTGGACAGTCTTCAGACACTGGCCAATGCTCTAGCTTGGTAGCCAACTTATATAGTTCGGACTGAAACAACACAAATTAATCATTCAAACGACACTACACAATTAAAAAGAACCATAATAATCTATATAGTTGTTAGAAACTTACTTATTAGTGAGAATCAATTTTTAGGTGCAGAATATTATGTTGGACTAACTGGAAGGGAATGCCTCAATTAGGTAGCCAACAATAAATTGAATTCAGGATTGGTACACTTTTGAAGTTTATAAAGAAGGAAGCATGGTGGTAGGATAAAGGAAGAGGGGGGCATTTTAATAACCGGACTCTGAGGCCGCAGGATGGAAAAAGTTGATGATTATTCACAAGTGTAACATCAGTTAGGATATGTGGCTCAGAATAACTGTCGCATTGTAAGAAAGAGGCTATAAGTCAAGTTTAGATAAATAATATGTTCCACTTAGATTATTTAACTCTAAAGTTAGATAGTTTCATTTTAAAAAAAAGTGCGGGAAAGGTGGATAGAAACTTATATAAGGATTACGGGTGTGCGAAGGCCACTTTTTAAATGTGAATCGAATCTTTAAACTTGCAAAGAAAGGTCGAAGTCAAAGCTACCTAAGATGTATGTTGTTGTCAGTTAACGCTACTTTTAATTTTTAAATTAATTATCTTTCTCGATCTTGTCAGTGACAAGGGCCAGGAACATTTCCTTATTGTTACCTAAGGACTATATTAATAATTAATGCATACAGGATTACTGATAAACTTAGTAACTTATCAATTAAGTTATAATATTTACTCACATGGAGTTTATAATATTTTGCAAACTTTACATATGCATGTCTTTTTATCTGCATTTCTCTGATAATAATTATAAATTAAATTCCGTTTTAGTTTCTTACTTTTCGTGTCAGCCAGTTTGTATAATAAAGAAAATGCAAAGAAGCTATTAAAACTTGTGTGTCAAAATGCACTTGTATTATTATTATCATCAGCAGCAGCACCACGTCTTACTAACCGGTTGTACACACTTATGCTATATGTGTAATGGTAGGGTGATTGTGAGATGAAATGGAGGACCTACAGTTTAACGTGGGATCTGAACCACGGTGGAGGCCTGGCATTCTACACATTCACAAGTTGTGATTGGGATTAATACACGTCTTGTCAGAGGGGAACGAAAGGTTGCCAATCTGATAAATTTGTGCTGGGACAAAGGATTGAACCCCACGCTCCCAGCACAGAAGTCTGACACCTTACCCCTAGACTGCCAAATCGAAATGCACTTGTAATTTGTCAGAGATAATTCCAAAGAGATGTAATATTAAGGACCAAACATAAGGCGTGAGCTGTGATAATAGGACAACTAAAGCGCTTTCTTTGCTTCATACTAGTGACCATGGTGTTATTTCTTTATAGGTATTTTTACAAAATTATTTTGGCGATAGTGAATATAATATATTAACATTTACTTACCCGCTTTTGATCCATGCTTACCTTGTGTTAGTTAAATTACTAGTCAGTGTTAGAACTCTGTTTAGTAACAATTTTAAAATTATCAAATACTGGAAAATGTAATAATTAGTAAGATAAATTTAAATTCTTTGATAGATTATCGACGTTTGTCCCTTTCTTCAAAATTTTTCAAATATGCGAAGTTTATTATAGATGTCAAAGTCGAAGGAGATTTGCCCTTCGACGTCCGACGCCTTGCACACCATTAATAAGGATCAAAATATGGCTTTTAAAATGAAAGTTCACACTTTACATAACTTGGATATAGCCTATGGCAAGGGATTGGGTGGTAACGATCGATTTTCTTCAAGAGGAAGCCATTACCTCTGTTCAATGGCAGCAATTAAAAGTGTGAACTGTGTTCTATTCATTGCAAAAGCCATAGTGTGTTTGTTCCTTTTACATGTTTCTATCCACCTTTCCTGTTCCTTCTTCCAAATTCAATAAAATTACCTCATAAATAGAAAAATGATTTTCTTTATAGATATGTTAACTAGTTCGTATCTAAGATTACAATTATTGTCAGAAAGCAATCACAATGCTATTATTGTTCTTGTATAAAGCGTTTTACCATTTTTTATTATTATTAGGCTTTAGTAGGAAAATTAGGGATGTGCAAAGCTTCGACTTCGCTTTAAAAAATAATGACATCTAAAATACACTTATGTTCAATTATTGCCATATTTTAGGTGTTTTATATAATATATTACAAATTATTTGCCGTGTATGAAGCTTTGAAAACTAGAATTTCCTTCAAGACTAGAATTTTGGATTCGGCAAATACAAAGCTTTCAAAAAATAATTTAAAAAAACATTTATTTTATATTCTGCTGTTATTTCCATTACAAATTAGTGTTTGAGTATAAAAAAATCATTATTTTTGAAATATATAATTTTGTAAATTATATTTGCTAATTTAATTTACATAGATATGCAAAGTATAATATTTTTTATCTAAAATATTCAAACTTTGATTTGATGTCAGGAATATCTCATATTAGTCGATTTGACTTCCCTTCGAATTGAAAAAGTAAACTTTGCACACTCCTACGAAGAAATGAAAAGAGAAGTTAATAGGTTTCTATCTAGGCCTAAACATTATTTTACACTGTTTCTACACCATTTACTTAAATACATTACAAACTAATATTCATAATATGCAAACAATCTGAAGTAATATGTATGCATGTTGTGATAATAATTGGACAAGTAATTTTAGTACATAAAGTAATAAATAAAATATATTTTCCTAAGCATAAAACAACAAATATTAGAACCTTGATTTGGATCTGAAAATATTTGATACGCTTGATTCGTGTTCGTTTCGAATCGAAAAAGTGAACTTCGCACACCCTTAGAGAAAACATTAATAAATACGTTAAATTATGTTAAATGTAGGTAGGAGTGTGCAAAGATAATTTTTTTCATTTCGAAACAAAGTCAAATTGAATAATATGAAATATTCCCGGAGCCGAATTGAGGTTGAATATTTAAAAAAGGTTTATGTTGGATAAAAAAATATTACTTTGTATAACTATGTAAATTTATGTATAAAATATTTGACAAAATGCTATATTCCAAACATAATTAATATATTTCTCTTAAAATTATTGATCAAGTTATCACAAAATGTAATATAGTTATTTCAGATTTTTCTTACACTCTTACTAATTTTTAGATAGAAATTATGGCAGAATTAATTTTTTTTAAACTCCCATTAATGTGAGTTTTTAACTTCAAATATTCTTTTTTGTATAAGCATTGTAATCGTTGAATCCAGAATTTTACTCTCAAATCAAAGTTGAAGAAAATGAATATTGAAGCGAAGTTCCCAAAGATTCGCGCACACCTAGTTAAATATGAGCTGTCTTCAACGAGGAATTCGGCCTTGAATTCCAACAGTGTTATGGTGTGTTGATCCTAATTTCCTTCACATTTATTCTAGATCCATAACTTTCTTGTCCCTGATGTTGTAGTATAAATATGCAGATATGCCAGACTAGCAGTAAGATGCAGTGCACACAACAATAAAGATATTTCAGATATTAATCCATAAAGTAATTGATACACAGTGTGTGAGCACCAAGGAGCAGATAGCAGCAAGGGTATGAGTGAGATGAGAAGAATAGAAACAAATGAAGGAAAAATGGTGTAAGGAAGGAGGAATATGGAAGCATTTTATAAAACAAATCCAGGAACAGGCTGGAACATTTGTTGATGATGAGTGTAAGCCCATCACCCAATGTGAAGATTGCATGCCAATTAGTCACCACCAGTAAGAAACCCTCTTTATCAGCTAGTTTTTTTTAAGTAACACTTTTTCAATTTCAAAAACCAATAAAAAGATATTCTAAGTAGTGATGGGACCCTCGATTCTTTAAGGATATTCAAGATTCAAAGAGTCGTGAAAATTTCAGATTCAAGACTCAAATAATTTTTAAAAAAGTTCCTACCAACCCACCCCCCAATTTGTCTAGTGAATTTAGTTTTAGACCTTTAATACAGCCTATTGGTGGCTCAGAACCAATTATAGGATTATCTTAACCAGGCCCTAGACCAGTAATTTAACATTTAAACTTGATGTATAAATGTTATAATGACTAGATTATAAGAAAAAATGTTGATCAGGGCCATGGACTCTACTATTATTCTAATATCCGACTCAAGACTACATTAGAAATGGTAAAAGTATATTAACTAGTAATAAAACATTTACTGCAGTAAAATTCTTCAATACAGATGACTTCATGGGACACTTACTTCTTTGGCATTGTGAATTATATTTGAATAAATTTGTCAATTCAAATTACAAATATTAAGCCTAAAGAATAGAAAAAGGTATATAATTAAAATGATTTAATATTATAACAACATAAGGTAAATATAAATTTCTATTTTGAAGACGGAGTTGGTATATTGTCACAGACTAAAGACTCCACTAAAAAATTGCTTCAGACTCGAGAATCCACAACCCTAATGTTAACTTTTAGTTACCATCTGTATTTTATATTATATTTATATTTCTTCAAAGGCTCATAATTTTTTTCCAAGATTTGAAGGTAAATTGGAGATTTGTATTTGTAAGATAGTGGATTTGATCCAACTTTAAATTTAAAATAGTGCTTGGTTACTTACAAAATTGTATAATATCAACAGCTATCTTTAGATTTACTTTTCCCCCCTTTATTTGGTTTTTGTAAACGTTTTATGCTTGGTTTAGTATTTAGCATGCCAAAGTATGAAGTGATGGTAGTGACAAATAAGAGGTTAAGGCCTAATAAAACTATAAGGTAGGATGGAGTATAGCTGAGAAACGTACAGAAAGTAAAAAATATCTTGGAAGTGTGATTGAGGATAAAGGTGGAAGTAGAGAGAGTGAGGAGAATGCTAGCTGTCACGAGGAGAAACAAGATTAGGATTGAAGTTATCTGGGAAAGAGTAGGGGTACAGGGAGTACATGAGATAGTAGAGGAAGCATTTAGGAAAAAATACCGAAACGGAGGCCAAACAAGAGATGGGAGGAGCAGATAAACAGAATGTGTTCATGTGAGAGGAGAAGAATAAAATAAATCAAAGAAGAAAGAGTGGCAGAAGAATAGAGGAAGATGGAAGCATTTTACTAAACAGACCAGGCCACAGGCTGGAAACAGTTGTTGATGATGGTGATGCTTAGTTATGTTGGATACCCTTACTTAATACTTAAACTTCACAAATAGTGCCAAAAAATTATGCAAACACTTACATCTATATCCATGTCAACACTAAGCTCGGAGGCATAAGTGTGCTGAGTGGCTTCATCTGTGACCTTAGCCTTTATGTGTACAGTGGATGGCTTGCCCTCAGCTGTGAGTCTGATGTTTAGCTCAAGCTCAGGAATGGGGACCCTCCAATACTGGAAAGTATTAAATTAATCCAAACCCGCCCCCACATGGATCTGCAGACAGCCGGCAGTCTCGCTCACGTGCAGTTAACTCGCCTCATTCCTCTCTGGAGCCACTGGACTTTTATGACTGCCCATCTCTTCAACAACTTTTAACATCATAGGTTTCTACCACCTTGTCAGATTGTAGATTTTCCTGCTGTTGTTCAAACTCAGCAGACAAGCTTGAAGTAGGGTCACCATCCCCATCCACTAAGACAGATAAAGTTGTTTCTACTCTGTTATTACTTAGACAAGTTTGTTTCATTCATATTATTTAAAGTAGAATGAAGTGTGCTATTGCTCAAGTCAGTTTGAAAATCACTATTACTATTCTGGCTACTATTGTCTATTATTGTGTGATTATTATAATTACTATTGTTATTGTTATTACATATTGTTGATTATGTAGATTGATTGTGTCTAGTTTTATCCCTATTGGATGCTACTTCATTAGGCTGTCTCAATTCAAGCGGAGCAATGAAAATATCACTATTTTCCACTGTTGTCTTTACTTCTGCAACAACTGTCAGCAAGTCACTCTCCTCCGTATTGGATTTGGAGTCGGCATCACCCAAGCCAGCTCACTATCACTTATTTGACTTGAAGTCAGCCAAGACAAGATGTTCCTGGAAACGAGTACAAATCTTAAAATAAATCAAATATACAAGAGAATAAAACACACTAAAGATATTTTTAAAACATTTGTCCCGCCACAAAATTTGAAATGGCATTTTCATTTTAGATAGCAACTACCTACTTTTAGACAGTGTTAGTTCCCCCACTCTGTTTTATGTGAGGCCGGTGACACGCGGGTCAGCAAACGTAGAAGTGAATGGCCCCAATGTTTGGAATGCAGACATGCCGACCCAGCGGGAAGGATCGGAGAGCAGGTTGGTGAACAAAGATGCCAATGTGCTCTTGTGCATCTCCATGATTTATGCACATGACACAGATATGAACACCTCTGCGCATGCCTTCCGCACACCCTAGATTTCATCATTTCACAAATCCACAAACCGAGGTAGCTACAATAAGGTACCAAACCTGGGTTAGCATTCAATTGTTGATTTAGATGTATTTTGTTCTTAAACTAAGATGACAGCATTTTACTAAAGTGATCCGGCCACAGACTGGTAACAGTTGATAGTAATGACTACTTCGAGTTCTTAGACTAATGAATATCTCTCTAAATAATCCAGATTTTAACTACCCAAAGTACATACAACACAGCAAAATTTCCATAAGAAACGAGAGAAAAGTTTCTAGGGCTACTTTTGTGCATCCATACAAATCATATGACCTGAAACCCACATTTGATAAACATTTTAAATGCCTATTAAATAACACTAATGGTATAGTAAAAGGTTATCATTGTGGACCATGTATGTATTTTTTTTAAAGATTCCAGTTAAAAACCTATTATAAATGAGAAAAGCTTCAGAAAAGAGAAAGAAATAACATATTTATTTTTGATGAAAATAGGAACACGATTATTTGTCTTAGACTATCAAAACTTGCCGATTTTGTAATATTAATAATATATTTTACTCAAAAATTTTGTTTGAAAAATTTATTAATAAATTTAATTTGGACTGGATACAATTTCATTATAAGATATGTGATTTTAAAGTTTTTCTAAGTAATAAATTTGAACTGTATTTAATTTGTAACAATAGGTAAAGATTTGGATTGGATTCAAAATTGAAACTCTTGGCTTAACACAAACTAAATGCATGCTTTCTGAAGCATTTCAATAGACCTGAGAGGTAATGAATGACAAGTTTCCTCAAGAGCCAGCCAGCCAACCATTTTATCATTGGCTAATGGTGGCAGTGTTAAGTGTGAGCTGTGTTCTTTTGATTGCGAGTCATACAGTGTTAATTCCTATTGATTGTTCATATTTCTTTTTTCTGTAACATCTTCCACATATTATATTAAACTACCAGGAAAGTAGAGGCTAAAGTTTGTAAGGCCTTTTACTGAACATATCAGGCCTCAGGACTGGCGTTGAAGATATTAAATTCACTAAACCATCAGTGAAGAATGACAATGGGCACAGGATAAATCCTGGATAGCTCAATGTAGATTATTGGCACACCAATCTATGGGTCCTGTGTAATTTTCCAAATTTATTAACATTATAATAATAGATGGATAGTAGACTAGAGCCCACCAGGGTGTTTTTGTACCGTGGATAGAGACTAGCCCAGCACCAACAACGTCTGTGTACTCACCATTCAACAGTAAAGCTGGGGTCTCGGACAAATGCTACGGTCACGCCACGGAACGACCTTGTTCATTCCTCACTGCAATAGACTCTGTTTGGGAACTCAAAGTTTAAGTCAAATATTTGGCTGACTAAAACTATCCATTTGAAGAGCGCTTGCGCGAGGTGGTCGCTCTAAGTGGTCCCCTGTGCGTCGATTGCCAGTGGTCACCCCCACCCCCTTGGCTGTGTGTCTCAACGGCGCTGTGTGCAGACAACGTGGAAGACATAAGTTTTCGTGATTGGCTATTCATGACCGCATTATGAAGTCATTCTTACCGCCCTGGTTTCCCCCCTGCTGAGCAGAACTAGATATAAGTGTATGTTTTGCAGTGTAAGGCACTCTTTGATGCCATCTAGAAGTAGGGCACACTTGGGCACTATGTAGGGCCACAGGATATTTATTATGTAAGTTATTATATATTTGATCTTTGGCCACGAGCAAGTAGTTTTCAGGCTAGGGTTCAAATCTTGGTGAAGAGTACGTAAATTATTATATATTTGATCTTTGGCCACGAGCAAGTAGTTTTTAGGCTAGGGTTCAAATCTTGGTGTAAATAATGTAAATTGTTATATATTTGATCTTTGGCCATAAGCTAGTATTTTCCAGGCTAGGGTTGTAAACATGGTTAAACGTTGCTGTCTGTCCGGAGTTTTAAGTATCTGATTATTAATTGTGTTAGCGGTCATCTGACGTTAACTGTGGGTCGCTTAGTTTACTTTCTTGTAGGTCGTATTATAAATGGGTTTATTTATTGAATTATCGGCCAGATGAAGCTAGTTCATTGTTACTATGTTTATTATGTTAACTGACAGATTAGAAGCTAGTTTAGTTATGATGTGAGTTCACAGTTGCCTTTATTTCTTTGTAGGTGTATTTGCTATCTAGTACGACATAGTAGATATGTATTTACTTATTGCGTTGACTGACAGATGTGTTGTACCTTGGGTACTATGAGTAGCAAGATGTTTCAAGTATTTTTCTTGCGTAGGCATAGAGCCGCGGCAATTATAATTATAGAACTCTCCCTTTTTGTAACTGTTTACTGTTATGATAGAACTTCAATATTATTTCTATAAATGTATGGAACATTGTGTTGTCAGACACGACAGAGAATCAATATTGTCTTTAAGTCTATCAGACCAAATTGTATATTATTTTCTGTTTTAATATCTATTGTAATAAACTGCCTTTGGGCCATATAAGTAATTTGCGCTTAGTTCTTGCCTTTACCCAGGCATCATCTTAGTAATTTCCTTTAGGCTTAACTATAATTATGCTGTTGAGACAGGGGTCGGAAGGGCTTGTATAAAACAGATCAATAAAGGTCCCTGGTGATTTACTTGTCTTTATATTGTAATTAGCAACTCACTTCCTGTGGTGGTGAGCTGCCCATTGGAACATTGGTGGTACTGTTATAGGTACTGACCCCACAGGGGGTGTGGTTGATTTTCTATAGACTCGACACTGACTACAGAACAGAACTCTCCAAGGTTGGCCGCACAAACCTTCTGCACATAAAACACAGGGTTGGCGCACATGCGAACAAATTTTTCCAGGAACAGATTCTCCGAGGGTTTGCGACCTATTAGTGGAGCAATCTTGCCCATCAGCTGTCAAAGAAATAAAACATTTAGGTCAAGTTTACATACAGCACAATCTGCATGTTAACTTATTAAATCTCTAAGTTAAAGTTTCTATTTTCATATTTTGTATCAAATAAATATATGAAGACATTTAAAAAGCATGTTGGTCACCAATTTAATTCTGTGTTGAAAATGAAATGCTCTCAAAAATACTAAAATCTAACAATTACTTGAATAGTCTTTTTTCAAATCTCAACAAAATGTATGGTTTAATAAATCTAATGGTTAATCTAACATGAAATTACCGACATTCAGAGTATGATAGAACTAACATAAACTAAAGCTAATGCTATGTTTTGGCCAAAATATTTGTGGTATCTGGAGATCTCGCAGAGGGTCAAGGAGTGAAGAAACCGATCAAGGCCCCATGAAAGACAATGTAGTGGGATTGTAAGATAAATACCAACATCTCACTACCCATGTCTTTCATAGGGCCTCGATACCACCACTGCCACACACTTCACTCCTCTTGGTGCAGTGGCCATACCATGCCACGCCACGGTCTATACAATGGCTGCTGAATGATTGCTTCAATTGGAATAGCACAGCAGCAACACAAACACTTCAGGAGCTCTGATTTGGTATTAATTAGAGCAACGTTCCCCAAACTCTGGGCCCCCGAGTAGAATTAAACACATTTAAAAAAAATATATTAAGTATGATAAAAAAATCTATGCATATTATGGGTTACCACTACAGCTTTATTAAAATATAAAACACCTCTTTAAAGTACACACATAAACACACTCATACTTTTTAGAAGAGAAGGCATTAGTCTCTTTTTTAATGAATAGCTGGAAGGGGTATGTTGGTTAGGCCTTGGCTATGAAAGATGTAAGCAACAAGAAAACCCAAAATAGAGCTGGTTAAAGGCTAATAGAATGGAAATGATATGGTCACATCTCAATAAAATAACTTTAAATATGGAGAAAAGAAGAATACACTTTTATAGGGGTGGGGGAACCAAGCTGGTGAGAATGAGTCATTCCTGACACACAATGAGAATAATTGTGTGTGGTAATGTACTAAATTTTATTCAATGTAAATATGCGAGGCTATCCATCCTCATATTTCTAATAACAATGATTTAGCCACAGGTCTATTCCTAACATGTAATTTATAATTTGTTAAATTAACAAGTAACGAATGACGACTAATTCTATGACTATACTCGTAAACTTACAGCAACGGCTCTAATGTGAACCTCCACTAGGCTGTCCAGGTCTGTAAGCATGAGGATGTAAAGGCACACTTTATCCTCCACAGAGTTCAGGTCAATCAGGCCTTGCTCAATGAGAACCATCAGATACTCTTGAGAAGACTTCCAGACCTTCCAAAACACATTCATAATCACATGCAAAGGATTTTTGGAAAACCCGTTTTTAAGCATGATAGTGTTTGCAATCTTAAAACTAAAAGTACAGGGCTCATATTCCATTTCAGGTATATTTTAGGGACTTGTAGTAATATAAGTTTAAAAAAAGGGACCTCTATAAAAACTATGGGAACAACAAGAAGTATCTCAAAAGAATCTTTTTTGTAAATAAAAAAACCTTCACTAGTAGGTTGGTTAAGATAAAAAAACTTTTTTCAGAACATATTAACTCTTTAAGTTCAATTCTTAGCTTCTATTTTAACTTAAAAATAACTTTTAGGTTAATCCATCCTTTTTAGCCATATTAAATAATGAAAAATAAGGTTTTTTAATTTGACCCTGGATGGGGCATGGTTAATTTTAATTTAAAGTAAAAATTCATAAAATATACAGAGTACTTTTCTACCTCTAATTAATAATCTTTTTTTTTTAATATGAACCTTAAATATGACATCGCATTTTAGGTTTGGTTAACAGTTTGGTCCTTTTACTACTTTATTTTTATTTTTTGATTGACCTTTCAAATTGAGGTTGTTAGAGAAGATGCTTTATTTCCAATATCTTTACATGTATGTATGTTTCTTTATTGACCTTGTCTTCTTTGAGCTTACAAAACTTTATCTATATTCCATTCACCGTAGGAATTGACTTCTGAAAGGCCTTTTTCCCTACCATAAATCTACTATATAGTAGGATATTGGTAGGAAAAAAGACCTTTCAGAGAGTAATTCCTACCGTGAATGGAATATACTATCTACTTCAAATAATCCACGAGCTACCAGTGGCTCTTCAAAGCTTCTTCTTTTCTTTTCATAGCAAATTTTTTTAAGTCTCTTTCCTTCAGCTTCGTTTCCTATAAGTACTCGTACTGATACTTCATGTATTTCTCCCATATGCAATGAACTCTTTTGTGATTGAAGCACATGCATGTTTATTGTCATAAAACTCTTAAGGTATCTATGACTTTCAATCATGCAATCAAAGTTATTTCTTTCATAGTAGCTGCCTGCTCTGTAATATGTCATGATGTTGAATTTCCTCTCTCTACATCGCCAATACCATGTGGCATTGAAATACAGGTTTTAACTACTTTTATTATTTCCTTGTATTTTGTGTCATTCATTAAATTCTTTATTTCAAAAACTGATTTCCAAAATGTTTCAAGGTCTCCACCATCGATTCTTATGAGTGTGTTTGCTCTAATGATCTTACACTATACCTTATCATACAATAATTATCTTTATGCATACAATTCAAATATGGCCATTTTTGTTAACAGTCTCAGGTTAGCAAAATTTATTATTAATTTTCCTCAAAAGTTCTTCCAAATGCTTGTACAGTACATGAATCATGGGAGTGTCTTTTTGAAAGTCAGAGAATACTTAGAGAACATCTTAGCACTTTAGATGACTAAAAGAATTTCAGCTTTCATCAGAGGATTTTCTAGTACAATTTTTGTCGGACTGGTTTTTAATCAGTTTCAATTTCCAATCAAAAGTTACAAACTGCACAAGATGAAGAAATTATATTAAAAAAAATGTAACCATTCATAAGGACTTTAGGGACCTAGGATTAAAAAATAAGAAATTTAATGACTGTTTCAGTTAAGGGCCTTAATGAGCAAGTATGAGCCCTGACCGTTGAAACACATTTGAGAAAAACAAATTATAAAATTTAAAAAATGGGGTGGGGGTGCTGTGTGTTGTACGTGAATATGTTTATGTAACGGGTTTTTTTTTTAAATAAAATCTTTATTTATGTATTTAGGATAAAAGCAAGGAAACAAATAATTATTGTGTTACAATATAATTTTATTAATTATAGGTCTGTGATACGAAAAGTGCGACACAAATGGCATACAAGATACATCGAGATTTCTGATATTCTAACACCTTATTATATTCACTGTCACTACTTTAAACTAATGTTTTTTATACAATCGATAGATTTTTGATAATATTTTTTTAATTTAACACATTATATTCACTGTCACTTTAAACTAATGTTTTATATACAATCGATAGATTTTGACGACAGCTGACGATTAAAACTTAAACAAACATCGTAGCTTCTCCGAGTCAAAAGTTATACTAATTGCAAATCTAGATACGCAGCAAAATAACCTCAAAATGGCGGCGCTTCCCCCTCCACCACGTGCGCTGCGTCACTGTTCTCGCTTATTCGCTTATCGTAATGAATTCTTTGGTCCCTCTAGCTTTCCAGTGGTATAATTTAATTTTGGATGTAGAGGATAGATTCGAAACTACAACGCCAAAGTGTATCCCCCGATTTTGTTATTAGGGTTTTTGGATTGCCCCCGTATGGTAGCAAATTTAAAGACATATTCATGTCAAAATAAAAAATATGTTACAAATGGTGTCCATAATTTATAGTTAAATGTAGCAGGTCAAGGTGTGAAGTGATAATTATGCCAAGGAAGGGGATAGTAAAGCTATAAAGTTGGGTGGAGTAGGGCCGAGAAAGGCACCAGGTGTAAAAATCTTTGAAGCATGGTTGAGGCGAAAGATGGGAGTAGAAAGGATCTAATAATAACAGAGCAGTAGAGGGAGTTTCATAGGGGTGTAAGAGACCTGCTATGGAGAAGAGATGTGCTGTATAGGGCATACTTTGTACCCATTGTCACACGTGCAGTAGAAACATGTACATTTAATGTAAGAGACTAGGAAAGTGGAGGCCATGTAAATGAAGTTTGGGAGGAGCATGTTAACTGTCACATGGAGAAACAAGATTAGGAACACCCGCCTCGGTGGCGTAGTTGGCTAACACGCTAGTAGTGTTGAGCTCAACTGCTGAGGACGGGGAGATTGAGGTTCGAATCTCGGTCGGGTGAACTGGGGGGGTTTCCTAAATGGTTTTCCACTCTTCTTCCACGCAAATGTGGGCTCACTTCCTCTAATTCAACCTTCCCAATTCCTAATCCATTAGAGTAATTAGTTCTTAAAGCATATAACCCGAACGGGTAGTAAGACACAGTGCTAAATATTATTATTATTATTAAGATTAGGAACAAATTTATCTGGGAAAGAGTTTGAGTACATGAAATAGTAGAAAACATCAAAGAGAATGATGGAGATGTGTGTAGGAAAAAGGCTGCAAGGAAGACAAAGAAAGAGATAGGAAGGGCAGATCAGTGTGTGCAAGTGAGAGGAAGATGGATACATTTTACTCAAATGACCAGGCCACTGGCTGGAAACAGATGATGATAATTATGATGATTACACTTTGTTTGGGTAATTATGATATAAAATATTTGGGGTTAGTCTCAAATTGAGTGAATTTAGGATAGTTTTAACATAATTTCCTAGCAATGCTATTCCAAGTGTATTATTAGCCTGTGTTATTAACAATCAACACACATTATTTTATGTGCCTACATTTATTTTCATTTTACTCTCATTATACAAACTATTATACTCTTACACTCTAAAGTATAACCAATCATGAATAAACTATTCTGAGGCAAGGCTCATGGACGTGCCTGGCTTTCAGACTTTGGGGGGGACAAAGACACAAAATATTATAAGTGATTTAACACTCTCTAATAATAATTGTTTATATACTTAGTATAAACAACGCGTACACTAGAAATACTCTTAAATTCAGTTTCATATTCAATATAAATGTATCAGATGAACATTAATACCAATTCAAAAATTTTCCTTTAACTCAGATTAAAATAACAATCTTTTTTCTTAGTTGTTCAAAATTTTGAATAACTATAGCCCTATCTGCAAGAGTATTAGTAATTTTGTATTAAATAAATAATAGGAACTATATTTAGTTTACCACACTGACAACACAACTTATAAATAAAATACTTATATGCCATACAAAATACTTATTTTAAATTAGCATAGGCTTCACCAAACACTCTCTTTCTTCGTTCATTAACTACAATAAACTTGTTCATAAGATAATGAATGCTTATCTTATCCAACATATCTTTATGTGTGTGACACACAGCCACATGATTAATGCGCCTCTGTGTCATATTGTTCCTCAAGTATGTTTTAAGGCGACGTAACGAACTAAATGATCTTTCCGCCTCACATGACGAGCTTGGAACAACCAGCAGTATACGCAACAGAACCTCAACATTATTGCATTGCTCTCACTTCAGGAGATAGCCTTCGAAATGCGGTTAGGGCATCTTCAACACAAGTAGGTGCACTTAAACGAAAAAACATGTTTTGTTCAATTTCAAAATCTTTCTCGTTAATTTCAGGATACATTTTCAGCACTGGGTTTATTTCTCCTTTTAAAAGACTCCTTTCCAATTTTCTCATGTGATCAAGTCCTTCTTGATCAAATCTTGACTTTAAACCTCCAACAGCTGTGTCTATAATGGCAAAATACTCGTGGTGAAGGTAGTCCTCGACTGAAGTAGAAGTGAACGCTGTAGCAGGACTTGTGTAACGCATTGGTGGTTTCTTCTGTCTTGGTAGAGAAAGAGGCTGCAGGTTGTTGGTAACAATGATTTTGTTAGCTTCTCCCCAAATTAATAAAAACTCGTCATTTTCTCTGAGTCTTTGTAAACTAGAAGACACTATTTCTATGGCCTGCATAAGTCCGGAAGTATTCATTTTTCTTCCCTGAAAAGATTTATTCAAAATTTCTAAATTATTTATTATTTTCCTTGCCATAAGGAAGCCTAAAACAGTCTCTCCTCACTCAAACACTTTGAATAACCCACTTGCTGACTGTAAGTGATTTGCTTCAACAGACAGTGCTTCAAGTGTTTGTAAAATCATTGAATAGTTTTCCAGAATCTCTTCAATCTGAGCACCTCTGTATATCCACCTGGTCGGACAAAGGGGCTTAATGCTGGCATTAGATGTCAAAGGACCATTAAAAGTAGCTTCTCGGATATTAATAAACTTGGTTTTAGCTGTCAATGATTGTGAAAACAAAACTCCAAGTTCATGGGCCCATTGCATTGAATTCCTCACAGTAATTGATGTATCACATGCATCCCTTGTTACCAAGTTAATGCAGTGCGCCCCACAGTGAACAAACACGGCTAGAGGCTGTCTATCCTTTATTATAGACTGTACTCCTTTGTTGATCCCACTCATATTTGGAGCACCATCATAGGTTTGTCCACGCAAGTTCGAAAGAGGTAGTTGAACTCTGGTCATTATATCAAAAAGAATGGCTGCAATCGACTCCCCAGTTGTTTTACTAGCACTGTATAGCCCCAAAAAACTTTCATGAGGCTCTAAGTTTTCATCAACCCAACGCACACATATACTAAGCTGTTCAGTCCCAGTAATATCACGTGTACCATCACAAATCAAAGAAAACAAATTCAATTTGGAAGATTGAATTTCAGCACAAAGATTTCTCACAATTTCATTACCCGTTATTTCCAAAATCTCATTTTGAATTTTTCCATCTGTGTATACCTCTCGTTCCTTATTCAACCAATTTGCAAGATATGAATCATCCTAGGAACGTATTTTAAGAAGATGAAATAAGTTTCCACTTTCTTGTTGATTTCCTCTTAAAGCTAAGCCTTGCATGGCTAAATATTTAATTGAAGTGAAAATTTTCAAAAGAAATTCCCTAGAAATCTTACGTTCAGAAACTAAAGAAGAGTTTAACTGGTTATCAATCGGGGTTTTCAGCTGTCTATAACTTAAAACTGCTTGTAAATGACTATCTGACTTTTCATGTGAACGAAACTTGTCCAATGCCTTTTTCCAGTTTTTAAATCCATTTCTAGAAAACGCCGGATCCATTTTCCAAGCAAGATTTTTATCAGGACATAATTTATTATATCTATTACAATAAAAACAAAGAGCTCCATCGGCACTGTTTGTAGAGACATCTATATGCAGCCAAGTGAACTCCTTATACCATGCTGGTTGAAACCGAAGTATTTTTACTTTTAAATTCTGAGTTGGAAATTTGGTTGGTATTGTAACTGGCTGGTTTGGTGCCAGATATGTATTACTTTCACAAATATTAACTTGTGATTGATTAAACACATTTTCTGTTTTATTAAAATTTAAGTTGGCTTGAAAGGACTTTTCTTCAGACTCGCCAAAGCAGTGTTTTTTAGGAGATTGTAGTTCAGTTGGTGAATCCTGTTCTCTTTTGATTAAGAAACGATCCATGCTCAAAATATTACTCAAATCACGCTGATTTATATTAAGTTCACTTTTACACACAAACACATTAGCAAATACGACATAAACTCATTTATTTACAAAACATTTAACAAACCACACGCCACACTATTTATTCTTAATATTCACAAGATTGCTGCAACTATTCGAAAAAGTTAAGAACTTGCAAATAAAACAAAATAATTTACTAATACAATAATAGTGTCACCAGCCTAAAAACTATTTTAGCAGTGCTAGTGTCTATACAAATGAAGCAAGATCCGCCTATTTAATAAGGTCATTTAAATTTAAAATAGCTAATTTCAAGAATTAAAAAAACTATTCAAATAAATCAATAAATTCTCTATTGAATTTAAGGGTAAAATTTTGGGGGGGACGTGTCCCCACCGTCCCCTCTACCAGGCATGTCCATGGCAAGGCTTATGATCATGCAAACCATAAATCATTTTGTTTAAAAATGCCAACTGGGACATTACATATCAGTCTTATTCCTTGAACTATAATTTAGCATATTAATTTGTGAGTGTGTCATTACACTAAACAGCATTAATCATCGTGAGAGATGAATTAAATTTTACAATACAAAATCATTGTAAAATAGCTCCGACAGCTAGAAGCATAACAAATTTGAGTTCAATTTAATTTCTGGTGGCTATAAAATAGTCTTATGATCACACACATCCATGCACTAATCAAACCAATTTACTGAATTGTTAGTCAGAAAAGAGACAATCCTGGGCAGATGTCAGAGTATTTCCTGTCCAAGCCAAAGAGCTAATGGATCAACCATGACTCATTTTAAACATGGTAATTGAATTTAATAAAACAGTGTTGTGTGGGAACTCCATCCAGGGTAGCTTAGAAGAAAAGGCAGATCTAATAGCTCTTCTTGAGATTTTATTTTTAACATTCAAAGCTTCGAGAAATAATTTTAGAGGGAGATGCATTCATTTTATTTCTCCTTTAAATCTTTGTAATTCTTACCACCTTGACTCCAGGGTGGATAAAGACTAACCTAATTGTCGGTGTCTCCCAGGAACTTGAGCACCAGGGGCAGCAGCTTGTCATCCACCAGGTGGTGTAGCCTGTCCTTGTCCTCATGACCCAACATGGCAATATTGGGCAGTTGCTCCATCAGTTTGCATCTCACGGCTGGTTCTGAAATCACTAGCAACCGAATACTTACCACATGTGTAACCTTAAAACACAACCCTCTCCTTTACCTTCAGCTAAAAACCAACTTCCTCCATTTCTTGTATCAAAAGGTCAATATTATAGTCAATATACACACATCAAAGTCTAAAACAGGTATCCAAGTGTTTTTGTGATCATAACAAACTCTTCTAATAAACACAAAAAACTATTTATTCTAAATAGTCAGTGGAATAGAGTGGCTTGGCTTGGCTAGTGTAGGGAGTTAGTAAAAACTGTATGCCTCATTTTTCTTAAAAGTAAGCATCTGGAGCATCTTTTAGCGGGGTAAAACTTTTTTTTTTCAGTCAACATTGATCACATTTTACCAAGAATAGATTTAGTGTTATTTTATAAGCATTGATACTAATTATCAAAAGTGACAACTGCAGATAATATGACTTGATGTATAAATATGCAATAAGTAAATCTAGTAGCTTTTCATAGCTTTTAGATTCGTAAGAAATGTCACATTCCCACGTGAGGTATGTAGAGCAAAGTCTATGTATTATTGGTCAAATGGGGACAGTCTCCCATCAGCCCAACTCGTCAAAAATGGCTGTGATATGATCCAAAAACTCACACGTCACAACCATTTTGGCAATGGGGCCAGGAGTAGCTTAATTGCCGCAATCAAACTCAATAAGGAAACTCAAAATAGTTTAACTGTCAATTATGTTTAAATGCCCTATTAAAACATTTCAGGATATATTTAAAAATTAATAAGGAGATGAATTTTACAGGAACATTGAACAATATATAAATTCAGTGAGGGAAAGTCATAACATGATATGTACAAAGTCACATGTCATGTTGAAAGTTAATGATTCTCGCTGAAACAAAATCAGGTCGCCACCAATCTCAGAAAGAAATTTTTTTGACATTTCCTTGATCCAAAAATTCAAATTTTCCAACTACTGATATTGATATTTATATAAGTGTTAAAAATATATCAATATATTCAACTGTTAAAGATAGAGACATTCAAAAGGTGAGGTTATTTTTAGGGGAAAAGTGGTGTTATTTTTTTCAAAAAGTGATGATATAAGCTGAAAGCAATATTATTTACTTAAATACGAGTTTAATTAATATTTGTTGGAATAAAATAAACTGTCTAAATTTTTTGTTCATATTGTGTATTTAACTATATACTAACATATTCGAAGAATAATCCAATATAAATACGCACAAAAAATTTCACGCTTAGTAATATCAAACTATACATATCAATATCATCACCTTCGAGTCTTACAAATAGTAATATCAAAATAAACAATTGTCAAATAAGGAGAAGGGAATAAAAATTAAAAAGATATAATTTTGCCAAACATAACCATCTGTAGAAAGCTATTTATATTAATGTCCTTGCTTTGACCTATCGTGAAATCTTTTAAAGCCTGTAAATAAAGTATCGCTCTACCGAAATTTAGGTACTGTAATGTGTAAAAGTAGAAATTGTCATTTTTATTCTGTGATCTATTTTATTCCAAGAAAATAAGTAAAAACTGAAATTATTCGTATAACGACAGCCCTGGTTTAGTGTTATCACCAATGTTACCGCATTGAAAATGATATTGCATGAAGTGGTATTTGCCAAATTACAAAGAAATTATGTTTATTTAGAAAAAAACCTTGAATTCATTTGAAAACAATAGAATTTGTGTAAAAATTCATTTGATCTCAAATGCAAATTTTGCATGTCCCTAGTTATAGATAATTATTTTTGAATAAAAAATAAATATATATCAATTAAGATAAAATAAAAGTTTGGATGAGATGCGACTAAGACATTTCTCTTCCCTAAATGGCCAAATATACATTTTCCCTGATCGATTACAAAATTCCTTTACATAGCTCTAATTTTCTGGCAGTTTTAAATTTCATGACTTTTACAGGTTTTCCATATTTTCCAATTGTGACCATCCTAAAAAGATCAACTTTTGACTGCTTGTTTAGTTAAATGCTTCTTAGTAATTCAAATATAATAATTTTATAGGGATTATAAAACATCAGCTACATATCAGTAAAAAAAAACGAAAATTGGCGGAATATAACATATCATGTTATGACTTTCTCATGCACTGAATTAATCTATAATTAAAATAAATAAATAAGGAAAACACACATATTTGGAGACTCCTTGAGCAGTAATTGCAATATGCTTGATAACCAATGGTTGATGCAAGTCTGTGCTCCAAGCTCATCAAAGTGGCTGTGATATTAGGTATCAAAACACACATTTCACTGCCACATTGATGTCCCGGCGCAGAGAAGCGATGAGCTACAACCTCATGTTCCGTTCACTCGGAGAGAAGGGAGGGATAACTTTCTGTTCATCAAAGCTGGCTGTGATAGATCTGATTGTACTATTACAGACAAGCTTTGATGCCAGAATTTTACCCAGTGGCTTTCTGCTTCATTAGTCACCTGACTAAAACTTGGGAACATACTTATAGTTGAGTATTCTATTAGTAATATGTCATCCTTGATACATTAGTTGTATAAACACAACATGACAATTTAAAATATAACATTACAAACAACACAGTGGTTATACTTATCTTAGCAAGATTCGAAATTTCAAAGTTTCTCACACGCTTGCTATTCATAAAAGGTTACAACACCTTTATATTAGGGATGGGACCCTCGAATATTTCAAGATTTGAGGAAATTTCAGATTCAAGATTCAAATCCTTAAAAAAAAAAAATTCACAAATTTTCAAGATAATTTTTATCTATCTTTAATATTGCTTAATGGTGGTTCAGAACCAATTATAATTATACTATGAACTTAACAACCAAACCCTGGACCAGTAATTTAACACTAAAGTGGATGTATTAATGTTATAATGAATGGATTATAAGAAAGAATGTTAACATTTATCTACTATTTGTATTGTATATTATTTCATTATATTTAAATTGCCCCTTATATCCATAGTTTTTTTCAAAGATTCAGATTTGAATTCAAGATTAATTATTTAAAGGTAGATTTGATATTAAGATTCATAAAATAGTGGAGTCGACCCAACTCAACCTTATATTAAATACATCTTTTAAGAGTTTTAACCATTTATTATGGAATATCATATCAACACATATACACATTCAGATAAAAATGAATAATTGTACTGCTTATGATAATCAGCACCACATTTTGAAACATGAAATAAGCCTTTGTGTAATTGGATTGTGCGAGTTTTCAAAAACTCGACCAAGTGAAACTTTAATAATTTTGATCGACCACTTTCAATTTTTTCTAAATCTATTTGTCAGTGAAAATATTATTTAAATACATTTGTAGCTAATTTAAAATTAACCAAATGGAGTATAATAAAACATGACCCAGATCAATTATCCAAGATATGTTAGATATGTTTCCTAACATATGCACCTCAAAAATACTAAAATCTAACAATTACTTGAATAGTCTTTTTTCAAATCTCAACAAAATGTATGGTTTAATAAATCTAATGGTTAATCTAACATGAAATTACCGACATTCAGAGTATGATAGAACTAACATAAACTAAAGCTAATGCTATGTTTTGGCCAAAATATTTGTGGTATCTGGAGATCTCGCAGAGGGTCAAGGAGTGAAGAAACCGATCAAGGCCCCATGAAAGACAATGTAGTGGGATTGTAAGATAAATACCAACATCTCACTACCCATGTCTTTCATAGGGCCTCGATACCACCACTGCCACACACTTCACTCCTCTTGGTGCGGTGGCCATGCCATGCTAATACTAATTATCAAAAGTGACAACTACAGATAATATGACTTGATGTATAAATATGCAATAAGTAAATCTAGTAGCTTTTCATAGCTTTTAGATTCGTAAGAAATGTCACATTCCCACGTGAGGTATGTAGAGCAAAGTCTATGTATTATTGGTCAAATGGGGACAGTGGATGATATGATAACCTAGCACAGTCTCGCATGGGGTGTGTTGACCAAAGTCTATGTATGATTGGTCAAATGGAAAAAGAGTGGGTGATAACATTCATTCACATGTGAGGTATATAGAGCAAAGCCTAAGTATGATTGCTCAAATGCGGACAATGGGCGATAACATTCATTCACCTTGTGAGGTATGTAGAGCAGAGTCTTATGTATGATTGGACAAATGGGGACGGAGTGGGGGGAAATGTGTCACAGATACATTTTTGATAGGCTTTGCTTACCCTGGCAACACTCCATAACATGCCACTACAAATAGTGGTAAGTTATTAGATTTTTGAATGATAACATCATTTAAAAAATATTTAATTGGTTCTAAGGTAAACTGCTTTTTACTCCACCTTATCCCATTGTTGCACCAACAAGTGACAAAAAGCAAATTATAAAATTATTATATCGATAGTAAATAAAAAAATTATTAACATGCAAATTAGTAAAACAGTGTATTACTTAATGACTCTAAATATGGGTTATTTAATCCTTTAGTCACTTTCCAGCAGCTATTGGTATTCATACCTCTAGCAGAATTAGTGTCCCAAGCCACACAGCTGTTATTAAATAAATAAACTATTGTGATCTACACATTAACAGTAAATAGTTTTAAAACAAACATTTATTAGGCGCTTACAATACTTTTAATTTATATATATTAATTAAAAGTCTGTGGAGTCTGAAGAAATTTGGGTGGAGTTAGTTGAAGTCAGTAGAAATGTACAGATTCTGGCATCAAAATTAAAACTTATATTATTATAACAATTTTATTTTATATTTTTTATTTAGGAGCAAAATTAATAATTTGGATCGACAAATCTATTTAAATATACATTCACAAGGTCAAATAAGCTTCTCATAACCAATTTAAAGTACTCAAAATAAAAATAAATCATTCTTTTTGAGAGAAGGGGGGATTTTGTACCATAAATCTATCACCTCTCCATTTCTTTTGGTAAAGGACCTGATACAATATTATTAAATGTAATTAATAACCCCTGTTACATCGAGAGAACGGGCTATCAGGCACCTGATCAAATCTTGTTGAAGAAAACTAAACAGATAGATGCTAGACAGGAAGCTATGACAGACCAGCTTTGATGCCAGAACCTTNCCCCCCCCCCCCCCGAGTCCTCTCTGTCGCGGATAGTGTACTCTTTGGAGGATAACCTACACTCAAAGGTTTCATTGAAAGGGACTTTCTGACAGATAGGCAAGTTACTATACCCTCACTTTGGTATGACACTCGTTCTAGAAGGCATTATTTCTTACCAGAATTCTACTGTGTGATAGTGTTTTGGTAGAATAAACTGCCTTAAAACAGATTTAAGACTACATTTCTTCAAGGTTAAATTGTTATCCTACCAAAATATTACTGTAAAGTAGGATTCTGTTACGAGATAAGGCCTTTCATGATGGGCTTCCAACCAAAATTAGGGTATAGATCTTCTTTCACCCTGTATTCATACATAATCTGCAGCTGTTACTTTTGATAGAAATTAGAAATACTTATAAAATAACAATAATAATAAAGTGAAATGTTAACAATATTGATCGAAAAAAAAGTTTGCATTTTCTAAAAGTTCATTTCTATCATAACCTTAATATAGCTACAATAATCTCCAAACTATGAGAAGATCTCAGTTCTTAGAAACATTGTTAGTTATTTGACACAGGAGGTGCCTGCTGGCACACTATTGTGATAGGGGCATTAACATTGCACTTGCCGTGCAATAGAACGCGCTTTACAAACTCACACTTATTGTGAAAGTGTAAAACCAAAATGTATCTCTAAAAAATCCAGTGGGTTGGGAATCGAACCCTGATGAAACAGTTGAGAGAGGAGATGGTAAGCGTGGGTATTGATCCGGGCTGGAGCGGATGGATCTCAATGGAGTCCGCCTTGTAATATGCCCGTAACAAGACGCGCCGAATCGCGTAGCGTAGTCAGTCTTGCCTGCATTCAGGAGCATGCATATGTGCGATCGACCCGACACAGCATTCGGTACATCGATTATTTTGGTAAAGTTTTACATTTACACAAAAAATACCCTAAAGGATTCGTATATAAAGTACTGTTTAGGAGAATCAAAATGGTAATAATGACGGAAAATAAAATTGACTAACCATAAGTGATCCACTCTTAGCAATCACCCCCAATAACGGAAATATTCTCAGATTTCGCCATCCTCTTCTCCACAAGATGCTGCCTCTACCCTCCAACTCTCCAACACTCGTTTTGTTGTTTTAAAAAAATGTTTTCTAGAACTCGATTTAAGAAGAAAAATCCTATTACGGATTATCCTAATTATTTGGATTTCGATAGTGATGGCTCCCTATGAAAAAGAAAAAAGAAAGGTCCAGGAATTTTAAAAACTATATTCTAGAATCTACTTAAAGTGCTCCTTTGATAGCGAATATTTTAAATTTAGATGCCCCTGGAAACTATTTGGAGTTGGACACAAGACCATTCTTAAGCCTCATATTCGAGAATATCGGAGAGGAATGAAACAGTTCTAGATGGGTGCAAATTTATTTTGAGGACTGCTGCCACCAATTCTGTCAATAAACGAAGTTGACAAAAATAAAGGTTGAACTCAATTTATTGCAATCCGTGGCCTATATTGTGCTCACATATGTGTGTATACATACACTATACAGATCAGTTTACAACCGAAAACCTCTTATACGTTTTTTACTTCAAGATGAATTTCAGTCTATGCCAAATTTTGTTTAGGTGTGTATAATGTACATCGCATCTTATCTGTAAGAGAAGTCAACTTTTATGTAAGTTTCAATAAAAATACATACAGATTACCTCATTTCATCAGCGCACCTCGATGAAAATTGACGCATTGAGACTATAGCATACTCCTTTTTTGAATTACGCTCAAGTTAAAAGTGTGCAATAAAGAACACAAATGATCTTGGCGCGCTTCATAGCCCGTGAAATCCTTCGCTATTTGTTGTAACCCAAAACATGTAAACAGAAGTTACGTAATATAATTTTAATAAGGCACTTTCAAAAATAATACTTTAAGATTAAGCGAACCTTGAGACAATCGCCTGTAAAACTAAATTAATTATAATAATAATATAAGCACCGTGTCTTACTACCCATTCAGTTTATACTCACTTATGCTAATGTTTAATGGTAGGGTGATTGCCAGATAAATTGGAGGACATATAGATTGACGTGGGATCCGAATCACGGTGGAGGCCTGGCATTCCACACATTCACAAGTTGTGATTAATACACGTCTTGTCAGAGGTAAAGGAAGGGTTTATTGACACCTTACCCCTAGACAACCAGGTCACCCCAGGAAAACTAAATGTGTGAGGGTGTGGGTTGGTGGTGTTTGAGGAGTTACATTTTCAACTCATCCATCCAATGTTTAGGCAAATAAAAGCATTAAGAGTATTGTAACTCTTTAGCAGCCGAACATAAATTTCTTTGGCGACAAGAACAGACCAAAAGAAGGGAAAGACAACCAACCCCTCGGTAACACGATAGATGCAGCATCCCCTCGACCCAAGAAGGGGTGGCATATCTGGTCTGCCCCTCCACCCCCTAGCTTCTGGTGTCACCATGTGCGCGCCGAGGGAAGATAGGTAGCCGAGCCTCGCGCATCACTCCACTTCCTGCCAGCAGACTATTTTTAGCAAGCTCACCTCTAATGAGCGACACTTACCACTGACAACAGGACATCTTCTTGATTCTGTTCAGCCACATCATCATGTGCTCTCCTAGCTCAGCTCAGACCAACAATTTAATTAGAAGCGGGGATGACTTATCACCTAAGTGCCCTTCTCATGCCACGGGTAAGACCAAACCCTGACACATTCAAATTTTTTATAGGACGAAAGAAAGAACAAAACTTTTTTCAGACAACAATGGTAACATTTAACATATTATTGATATTCTTGGTTGTTAATATCTACCAAGAGTGCAGCTAGAGTTCGAACCAAGCGCCACACAGTAACCTATGGCCCGATTTTCTTGCGAATATTCTTCTGAACGACCTTTTTTCTATCAGAATCCTAGGTACTCTTATTCTGATAGAAAAAAAGGACTTCCAAATAGCGATTAAGAAAATCGGACAATATAATATTACACTTAAAAATAGAATATTGACTGACACCAGTGTAAAAGCAATATATATTTTTTAATATCAAAAATTGGAGAATAGTTATTAAAATCTATGCATTTACCTATCCTAATGTCACTGTCCTCAAATGAAGATAAAAACCTGCATTTCTAGTTCGAGTGTAATCGATTATAGTACTCAATTTATCGGTTATTGGTCATGATATAGGCTCTCAATTTATAAAAAAGATCAGCCATATTGTGGAAAATATCAACCTTGTCTAATAAATCTTGAGAGGTTACCAATATTTTATTTTAATATTTTAAAATCTTAAAACCATTTTCGCATAACAAAGCAATATATTTATAAGTGTGTTTTGATGATGATAATAATAATAATAATACAAATATACCCCTATGTTATTTTGATAGCCTTTAGCAGAATTTAGACCTACTACACTCACCTCAATATAAAGTTTTCTAAATAAGTAGGTCCAGTATAGTGGTATAATTGTTCTTTTAGGAAACAAAAAAATATGCAAAGGAGTGTGATGAGTTCTGGGAGGAGGCCACCAAACAATGGAACTCTTGTGTTGGGTCAAGAAAATCTTGGAAAAATTGGAAAAAGGTTTGTTCTTATGATTATCTTTAGTAGATTTAAGGCCTATAGTAAAAATATTGTACAGAAGTTGAGCATATCATGTAGTCGAAATGCTCAGTAGGCCTACCTTGTTTTAAAAGTTTCCCTGAGTTAACACTAGCCTATGCCTAAAATCTATTAATGTGTTCTACACGTAACTATCTCATTTCCTTTTGTGATACGTGTGATCCTACAAATGAACAATTATGATTAGCTTAAAGCATTACTCCTACTGTAAATTATCAAACACCCACCACTTGCTATCTAGTTAAAAAGTGAATTGGATGTTTCATTTATATAATCTAAAATATACCCTATAGTTTATATTCTTAAATTGCTATCAAGCTTATATTCCTATATAGTCTGGTTACCAATAACAAATAGGTTAGGTAGGGTATGAACATTTGATGGCACTGGGGAGATCGTTGTTGAATGGTTTTCACTCTCCCTGCACTCTCTTGTAAAAGCAAATGAAAATTAATCATATTGATCTTAATATTAAAATATGCCATATTGGATTTTTTTCACCATACACATATACTAGATAAGTTACTTAGGTTAGGGATGAGTCTGGTAGTATTGAGAATAAAACTATCCACATTTGCATAAAGGGACGGTGGAAAATAATTTTGTAAAATCCACCTCACTAGACTAAATGAAAACTAAATCCCAACCTCCTTGTCACTTGTGAACCAGTCTACACAAGACAGGTGGACAACTTTGTCAGTGCTAGTACCACAATTATGAATCATTGTCAAGGTACAGTAGCCCCACGGCTTCTTTGGTTCTGACTGACAGCTGACTGCTTTGAAAAGTTACCAGACCAAATTATGTATCCCTACGCCAAACCATATGCTCTGCAAAAACGTGTGTTTAGCAACTGTCAGAAGTCAGCTGTGAGCTGTCAGTAGTCAGCTGTGAGCTGTCAGTGAGCACCAAAGAAGCCGTGGGGTATTTAGCTAAATTTTGTAAGTAGTGGTTCTCAAAGAGTGTGTTGCGGCACACCACTGCCGTGAAATTCTTGATATGTTATTGTTGATAGTAAAATAATGAACGTAGTTTCATCCAACATATGTATGTGTCTGAAAGCTACAATCAAAGTTGGATATTCATGGGAAACTTGAGTTTGTTGTTTGTAACACAAAAGGTCAATTGGTGGCCTAATACTGTCTCTAACGCATGTCCGAGTTTCCCGTAGTATCGCAAGAACTCCCAATAGAATAAAAATAAAAAAAAGATTGAGAACCACTGGTCTACACTCTACAGTGAATTTAAAATAAATATACTTTTTCATACATAAATTATGCTCAGCAAAAAACAAAATTAAGCATTTTATTTAGTCTTTTAAAATAAAAAATTGTTACCAAAGAATACTTTGTATTGAAAGGTAAAAATAATTCTAGGGTTTTTTTTTCAATCATGGTACGACATAAAAAGTTCAACAAAGGGAAAGGCAGCAGCTTATAGGAGAGAGTGTGTGAAGACTGGTGGAGGTCCTCCTACCCTAGAGCCGCTAAAGTTCTAATTTCAAATTGATTTATTTTCTTTTATACCCAGATTTGATTTTTATTTTATTTTACTATGAAGCACATCCTAGGTCAGGGTTTCTCAAACTGTGAGGTACGAGGAGCTTTCAGGTGAGGTGAAGGCAGCATCATTATACCGGTGAACCAGTTGTTCACTTCCTCCGACTTGATAAAGTTCTGGTTAATTGTATAAAATAAATATTCTGTTTGATCAATGAACCATTATAATTTATTTTGGTCTTTGGAGCTATATTATTTGTATGAATGTAGTTTCTCAACAATGACTAAACGAAGGGTGAGAGGGGGGGAAAATGTATTGTTCCATATGACACGTACATATTTTTTCATGAATAGTATTTGTCATAAAATGCTAAAATAATGGATATTTTATAAAACTTTACTATTCTTAACAGTCCGGGAACAAATTTATCTGATTGCCAAATCCTTCCTTCACCTCTGACAAGATGTGTATTAATCACAACTTGTGAGTGTGTGGAATGCCGTGGCTCGGATCCCACATTAAACTGCAGGTCCTCCATTTCATCTCACAATCACCCTACCATTATTCATTAGCATAAATGCATATAAACAGAATGGGGTAAGATGCGGTGCTAATAATAATACTACTTCTAATGTTTCCTAAATTTTACAAAGTTCTTATTAGAAGATATAATAATCAATTGAATATTACGTACATGCCTTCATTTCGCACTACCTATAATGTAAAAACGTTTTTTCCCCCAGAAAGTGAGGCTTGAGTGCATAAAGTTTGAAGATCCCTGTCTTAGGGTGTAGTCTTTGTCCACTGATAGCATTATATCTTCACTTTTCATTATATTGGACTGTTGTTTACTATATTATATTCATGTTTAATACACAAAATTTATAATTCTGATTATTAATGTCTATAATACATAGGCCTACCTGATGATACAAATTATTTCCATTGGTTTAGCTAATGAAAGATGGGCACTATTGCCTTATAACTATTATATTGTTTTTGTTAAACATAGAATATTAGTAATAAAACAAGTCAAGTTGGTTATGAAATATTTTGCAATATTTCTATTGGCATTAGTGACCATAACCTGCCTCAATGGAGTAGTTAGCTAACTCGCTGGTATCATGTTGAGCTAGATTGCCAAGGACGGGGAGATCGAGGTCCGAATCTCAGTCGAGCGAACTGGGTGTGATTTTTCCTAAATGGTTTTCCACTCTCACTTCACACAAATGCGGGTTCGCTTTCTCTAAATTTAACCTTCCATATCCCTAATCCATTAGCGTAATTGGTATTGAAGCATATAACTCGAAGAATCAGTAAGACGCTGTGCTAAAAATTAAATTAAATTCATGACCATCATGAATAAATGACTTTCACGGTATTATACTTAAAAATAATGTTCTGGTAGTTGTAATGATATTGATTTGGATTAATCTAAATTATGTAAAAAGTCATGGATGAAGGTCATTTTTCTTTAAAGTAATATAGGTAGAGTATCCTTTTAAGATTCATCCATGAAGGAACACGAGCTTCTTAGAAACGATATGAAAAGGATTTCACCCCTAAAATATATTTTTTATACAATCTTTCTTGTTAAAATATCTACTGCGTTGTTTCTTGTGAAAAGGGAACAACTTCATAGTATTTGGCAGAAGACGCCATTTCTCTATACCAATAAGAAGCTAGCCTTCACAAAACATGTCGCCAGGACTCTTTCTATTAGTTGGATTTTACACTGTTGAAAAGGGGAGAGAAATGCAAGGGGTATGTAATATATAAACCATTGTGCATATGTTGAAGGCGTCTCCGAGACCAAACATCTACACTAAGATCCGCTCACGCACAAGTCAGTCACAGTCTAACACATTATAAAATAAATCACATATCACAAGTGTGCAGTGATATAAAATATTTAATTGAAATATGTGCAAGTAGTTTACTGGTGTAATATAAATAAACCGTGTGGGAAATAACAGCCATCAACATTTCTCTTTCTTTAATTATATTAAAATACCGATTTAATTAGTGCTCGAACACGGAGCTATAGACAGCTGATTATACGGTATCTTTTCTGTACAGTGATGATAGGCGCTCGATAACGGAGCTTTATACAACCTATAAAACATCACAGCATTCAAATATCAGGGAATTAATCCGTAGTGAATCAATCGAAGCCCGAAGTGGGGTGATTGATCACATAGTACTACGATCGACGCCCACAAAAGAGCGGTGAATAAACCTATATTATTACAATTGGCGCCCAAAGCGCGGCGCGATAATCCATTGTGTTACATAGTTAATTATTAATTTTATCCATTCTTAATAATAAATTACTTGTACATTTTAAATCGCCCTGGTTATTTTATTTTTTTTATTCGAACTTCAATTAAGGAAAAGTTTTAAATATTTGCTTTGACTTTGCTTTAAACTCAAAAAGTTGACTTCATACACCAATACTGGATACTAGTAAGAATAGACTATACAGAACTTCATCATTTTAGATCGAATTTTTATGTATCAATACTTTGTTTTAGGGTATTCTTTTGCCACACAATTGCGCTGCCTCTTGTTCGACATCCGCAGCCAATTTCAAGGCAGAACTAAACACACAAGTGCCAACAGAGAGTCTCTCCCAGGATGATTTATACTTCCATGTCTCTGTTGTCAGAGACCATCAAACCTAAAAGATTTCTACAAAGTGCCAAGAGTAAGTAATAAGTTGTCATTTTTATTTAATAATACGTTTTAACATATAATTAAAAATAGTTTGGTTGAATTGAGCCATCTAAAATTTTAGCTCAAAGGTTTGTATTGAATGTATAAAAAATATGGAGGCTTTCATAAAAAAAATTGAAACTCTTTTGCACACTATATTTTTATTAGTTCATACCATTCTTGTGCAATACATAAATCTATACAGTTGTCTTCTAATTTCTTACACAATTTATGAAATAGAGTGCGTTGAGCATAAAATATTTGTAATAAATAAAATTATAAAATAGTAGGAAAATACTCTTTACTTAATTTCTTATAAGGAATTTTAGGGCCCTATTTGTTTTACTATCAGAGGCCTTGTGTACCTCTATAATTAACAGCCCTTATTTTAGAGTACAAATTCTTTAATAACAATTAGAAATGACTCGAATCCGAATCCTAGCAAATCGTTATAAATTTTAATTATTTACAAATAGACCTACACTACACAATATAAGCCTAAACTGTGAATTAAGATTTATTACAATCATGCTTTCAATTTTAATCAACCCCAACCACCCCTCGCAAAATAAAGGTTAAAATCCAGCCAAATTAAACAATCTAGACTCATTAATAATTAAAAATCAAATCAATCAAATTTTGAGTGTCTTTAAGTTATTTTTAAAAGTGTTGTTAGAATGAGTTAAGTTTATAAAAAAACATGTGAAATAAACAGATTAGGCCTAGTTATCCTTTGATCAACTTTAATCATCATTAAAGGATATTTTATTGTATTAAGATAACAAAAATAATAATACAAATGGATATTTTTAATAAAGATTAAAACATTCAACAATTAAACATACTTTGGAAATAGTTAACTCAATAATACCCAAGTTGTTTTATTATTTTCTTATCCATTATCTATTTTCGCATAGAAAACAAATATATTCGATTCTTGCGATATATTGATTTCTGAGAATACATTCTATTTAAAACAAACATATTTTCGACTACAATATGTTCATTCCCATGTTATAAGGCAGGACTACGTTTGAATATTTCTACAATTAATTCAATAACACATTAAAAAATAATAAACTTTTAAGTTAAAATCAATTTAAAAACAAATAATGGATTAGCAAGTCGTTATTTGATCCTTAAAACTCGAGAGCGCTTACTACGTGATCAGATTACCTGAATCGATTTTAAACAAACAATCGATATACGATACTTAGGCTGGTAGAGATATATTTCCATTCACCGTAGGAATTGACTTCTGAAAGGCCTTTTTCCCTACCATAAATCTACTATATAGTAGGATATTGGTAGGAAAAAAAGGCCTTTCAGAGAGTAATTCCTACCGTGAATGGAATATAAATAAACAATTTTATCGCTGACTGTTGACAGTGTTTATTTTTCATGAAACCCAACAAAATGTCTAACTTAAGGATCATATACAATGAATGGGGGTTCTTTGCGTAGTTGTAGATAATTAAAACCAGTTGGGTAGTAATAAGTAACAGTATCTTTATTTTAATCATCACCCGGGCGAGTAAACATAATATATGTCATGGCGGCTGACTTTATATCATGCGTAATGTGTTCTTATTTCTGTTTTAAAAAAAGTGGTATTTTGTTTTATTTATAATTCTAGTTTTAATTTTCAGTTTTTTAAGAGTTTTAATGTGTTTGTTCATTAAAATATTTACAAGATTGTTCGTGAGGTGAAAGCTTTAGAAGTGAGCATGTGCCGAAACGGTTGAGTCCCAAGTTTCCCATACAGGGGGGAGGGTAGGGTACTAGGCACGTAAGATTTTCCACACCTGACGATTATTTTTATTTTTTAAAGAATATTTTATTAATGTTTTTATCTCTTTTCTCCGACAAAATAAATATTACGGATTAAGTTGTGCTTTTCAAGTAGGCCTAACTAAGTAATTTTTGAATTCAAGATGATATGCTTTGTCTATGAGGTGAAAGATTCGATCATCGAATCCAGTAAAACACCGAATCCTCGAATCTTGAATACTTTTCAGGATTTGGTGGATTCGAGGACTCGAAGATTCGAGTGGCCCATCTCTAATAACAATCCCTCATTGGTGAAAGGGAAAAAATAAAGGCATTGAAAGACTTTACGGACACTTTAAAAAAAAGTGTTTTAGAAGAATGTTTGTCCAAAAAATAATGTAGGCTAATGTATAAAATACAATTGTGAATAGATATGTAGTGTTTATTGTTTGCATAATAATGTCTTTACTAGCCTAATTCATTTGTCATTCGACAATAAAAAATTTATTACACAATTTTAACACCTTTATTTATTTTAAGCTATAATAAGTGAGTCAAAGATTTCAAATAATAACAAATTAAGGGCCCATGAAAGGTATTTTAAATAACCATAAATCTGGTGGAAATAATTAAATACTGATTGACAATTTAGATAGTTCAATATGTCATCATAAAGTGTTGTAAATTCTAATTGAGCTACAACATTGTTTCATCCACCGCACAGTATAACACGTTACTCTCGTAACATACTGCTGGGGATGGGGACATTTGAGTTTTGATTCCAGTCGAGTGGATTGAGGGGGATTGTTTCCTAAATTGTTTTGACTATTCACACAAATGTGGGTGCACTTCCTCTAATTTGCATCTACCTTATTTTCAACCCATCAGTGTAACTAGTAAATAGGCGTATAACCTGAACCAGTAATAAGCTGCGGTGCTAGAAAAAAAAATCTGTTTTAAATGGTGCAGTTTTTTTAAATCTTTATCAGGGTGTCTACTGAGTTGGAAAAACAAAAATTAATGAGTTTTTGACCACAAAATTCCTTCCCTAAACGGTTAAACACTATCTAATTCATATAGGCATAATGCACTTGCATAGAACATTTAACTTCTACGTTGTCCTTACTATCACGGTACATCAGGCAACCTGCAGCTAGAGTATGAGATCATGGATAGTGGGTGGTTCGACATTAGATGAGTTATTACAATTTGCGGGAAATTCAAACACAAATATTTTAGTGACTTTATAACCAAAATATTGGGAATTTATTAGTTTTCAGGGACTTTCGTGACTTCTTTTTTTCAACTGGTAACTTTTTGTGACCAAGTATTCACCCTGTTATGCAGTCAAGCTGACTAATAACTCTCCCAACGCTAGTGGACTAGGGAATTAGCTACACCCTGGCATCTAATATTACAGACCTCTGTGCATCACCCTCAGTTCATTCAATTAGTCTAACACGAGACAAGCACGTTATAGTGTGCGGCCACCAAGGCGGGTCATTTCTTTGTTATATCCTTCATGATACTAAATATTCTAATTCACTAATAAATAGTTATTCATGGTGTCCAGCGACCTTGAAAACAAGAAAAAGTTATGGAATCTGCTTGGTCATGGAAAAGTTGAGGAATTTTCACATGTTCACTAAAAAAACAACTTTTATTTACAATAGTAAAAATAACATTTATTCCACTGAATACACACTTCATGTCAATTTTAACAAAGCCGTCACCAATTGAGCATGCTAATATCAAAATCAACATGTGATTTTCAAGATAAGATTTATTAAGGTAGTTGGGTTAGATGACTTAGCGGCGAGGGGGCCCAAAAATAAATCTTGCAGGGGTTTACTCTGTTATGCCACTGCTGAAGAGTAATTGAATCACATATTGTGATAACTTGATTTATTGGATTATATTATGAAATATTACAAAAAAAAACAATATCTCAATAAAACATTTTTTGAGTGGTTTCATTACTGAAAGTTTTAGAAATAACAGCTACAAAATATTTTTTTAAACATCAAACCATTAACAAAAACTATTCAAACTTCTATTTAGCTTCGAGAATACTTCATAATAGATTCAAATTTGCTTTAAATTTAAAAAGTGAACTTTTCATATCCCCACAACCAATATTTACTAATTATACAAGGGGAACACAAAGAGATAAATGTTAAGGACATTTACATGTTTAAAAACAAATTTCAACAACCCTGTTACGTATACGACGCTCCTCTGCTAAAAAGTTGTTTCTGTTAGGTTGTTGGTGCACATTTTCTTCGCCATTCCAAACATTCATGCCATTATCCTCAGCAGGAATATTAGCATCTTCATAATGTGGAACTTCTCTAGCGATGCACATGTTAGGCAGAACGGTGCAAGCCGTTATAATTTGTGATGCCTTTTCCGGCATATAATGTAATGTTCTATGCTTTAACAAACATTGAAATCTTGACTTTAAAAGTCCATTTCACCTCTCAATAATATTCCTGGTTTTTCGATGAGCTATATTAAAGTTTTATTCTTTTGAATTCGGAACAATGTTCCCTTCTATTGGCGTAAGAAGCCACGGTTCCAAGGGGTAGCCGCTGTCTCCTAAAAACAATATTTAATAATTTGATTATTAGTGTGAATAAAATTATAACTTGTTTTGCACCTAGTTTAATACTTATCAGGGCTACACACATACATTTAATGAGAAAGATGTTACGTAGAATTTAGATTAAATTAACCTACATTTATGTGAAGTCTAAAAAACAATTTGTGAGGGGGGGGGCCTTTGCATCCGGTAGATATTCAAATCCAGACGTAATTGTCACCAGCATTTAGTCTATTACAAAAGTGACACCTTAGACCATGCGCTCACCAATCCTGATCATAGATAAGTGATTTTCATAGATATTAAAAGCAAAAAAAAAATTATATTTGATTTTATCATAAACATTATATCGTGATTTGAAAACAATGAATTTAAATAAATGTTCAACCTTGTTATTTTTAAATAAAGCAGCTATATTATTGCTATAATAATTTTAATTTGACCAGAAATATATTAATATTGCACTTGGGCTTACTGGAAGCCAGTCATTGGACGGTATTGTAGGCCCAAAGAATAGCCTACCACACACCACTGTGATTAAATAAATTTATCCTAGCCTACTTACCCAGTAGCCACATGCTGCCATTGTTATTTCGCCTATGTACCTCTTGCAACGCTCATCTCAAATTTGAGTTTGTAAAGATGAATGAATCATGGGTAACACCAGGGTAATGAGCATTGACATTTAGTATTTTCATGTAAGCATCACAAACCTGTATAAAACCACATTCAACACCTTGAAGTATTATGGTGACACAAATTCATGACTACCTAAATAATGTGTAAAATATCAATTTGCTAAAAACACTATTAGTTTGTATGTAAAGTGTTCAAGAAAAATGTTATGTTTAGTAAATAAGTGATCACAAATATTTTCAAGATGTTGCTGAATATTTTCAAATGGCTAAATATTAACGAGGTGGCTGTCATATACATACTTATAATAAATATTATTTCACAGACTGATCATAAGCATGGGTGACAAGAATTACATATAACTTGTGAAGTTTAAAGAAATTGAAAAATTCTAGTTTTTTTGTTTTCTGTTTTAAATTGGGGTGGATAGAAACAAAAAAACAAACATGGTTTTAAAATCCCAATCAATCATATAAAAAAGAATAGTAGGTAAATTAGTGGTTTCCAACCTGGGGGTTGCGGCGTGTTTTAGGTGGGGCAACAATGCTTTTTGAGGCTTAACTTTTGTTCTTACTTTTTTAAGTGATGACAATAATTACAGGCGTGCTTATAATTCAAACAGAAATCTAAGCCGTTAAAATGATTATCTAAAAATAGTTAGGTTCCTGCTTATTCAACTTTGGCAGTGTGATCGCCGATCAGTTTAATGGAGCAGTCTCATATTTAGGTGATAAGACATGCTGCTAGCATACTTTTGAAATAACTGACGGGCTCTTTTATTCTTTTTTGTGGCATCTTAGTTGCATTTGTAGTCATTATAATATAATAGATTAATAATAAATAAAACTTAACATCAAAAAGCATGTGGGCTTATATCACGCTTGTTTGGTTTAGTTTGTTGGTTATGAGGTGGTCAGGATTTGTATCCCAGCCGGGTGTATTGGGAATGATTTCCATAAACAGTTTCCTCCTTTACCTTCATGCTAATAAGTTTACATTTCCTCTCAATTCTATCTACCCAACTAGTTCAACTACATGCAGATAGCCAGAACAAGTAGTAGGGCGCAGATAAAAAAAACTAAATTCCAAACACTTGTTGGTTATCAAGGGGTCGGTCTCAAAGACAAAAATAAAGGCCAAACCCTGTAAAAAGTTGGAAACCTTTAGATAAACTATATATTTTCATGTTTTTCTAAGTTTAAATGTTCAATGAAAAGAAAACAGGTTTTCTAAGTTGGTTATAAAAATCTTTTGGTTATTATTAGTAATAGTTAATAGTAGCATATTTGTTATGATTTTTTTTAAGTAAAAGCTTCTGAAAAATATGGATGAGGTTTAATTAAATTGAAATATTATAAAAATACATTTTTGTTAAATTCTAAATATATGTTGACCTTAGCCACTAGAAGTCAGTGTAAGATGTTAAACATTTTCTATGTGTAAAAATGCTTTGAGACACAAACTAAAGATGTTTATACAAAGGTTAAGTACAAGCATAATTAATATCCTATTTTAAAATAAACACTAATTTCGATATTATTTAAATAGTATGAAAAGTGTTTCTATTCAACCTCTCTTTCACTACCTATTCAAATATACTTGCACATTTACCCACCAATTGTATGTAAATGGAATGAAACTGCTTGCGATTGAAATAGTCCCTTTCTCGATAAACAGGATCATCAATAGGTGGAGCCACAATTACGACATGCATACAATCAATTGCCCCTATGACGCCTGGAAAATTGTTCTCCGTATCAAATCTGAAATAATATTATTTAATTCAGATCTTTTTTGTGTTTTAAGGCAATTTTCACAAGGTTGTTAAGGCTTGATTAGTTGACATCAATAACCTTTTAATATTACTTCAAATATGATCATCTGATATATTATACAAGCCTACATAAACACTTGTATGGATCCACTGGATTAATACTTGAATTTATTAAATTAAGTGTGGTTGAAAAATTACAGTTAGGAATGAAACCAATGTTGTTTGGCTCAACACGTGTAGAGTATATTGGCGAGATTAATCCCCGCATTGATGTCATTTTTTAACTACACTTAGCAATATATATTATTTGAAATTTAATTTGCCTTGGGTAAATGAAAATCTTATTCCAAATGATACCATTCCATTTATCGCTCTGGAACGTTTAACCCATTAAATTTCAAAATAATGTTTATTTGCTCCTTTATTAACTTAATAAATTTCTCACTCTTAGTTAATATATTAAAAAATATAAGTTGTTGGTTAAGTAAAGTAAACATTTACTCTGTGATGAAATATATTGTTCATTTCAATAATTGTAACTTAGGTCTAGAATATATCCAACTTTAACTTCTCAGATGTGTAATTACTTTTATTGCCAGGGCTTGTTAAAAAGGCTTCTATAATTTTATAAAACTAATGATCTGCATCGATAGCTGCACAATCGAAGGTATGTGTTACTCTTACAATATACCTGATTGCCGAAGAGGTCGAGACTTACATTCCAGCAGTGTGTACAGAGTGGATTTTCCTAAATGTTTCTCTATCCATGCAAATGTGGGTGCACTTCCTATTATTTCTAACTTAATCGTCCCTACTAGGTATTGGAGTAATTACACCTGTATAATACTAACAAGTACCTGTGGTAATATACTGTACAGGTCTAATATGGAAAATAATTTGGTGAAAATATTTTTCTCAAAATGGTGTTTATAAAACAAACCTAATAATTACAATAAGTAGCCTAAATAATGATGGACTTAAATATAGAAAAAGTAAAAAAATATCAAGCCTACTAAGACTGGAGTAAAGGGATTTCAAATTTCCTAAGGACTAAATTAAAAATTGAAAAACAAGCATGTTTATTCACAATGTAGGCCTATTGAATATTTGTGAGCATATACTAACTTCTCAATCCATATTAACAAATAGAATAAACCCTAACCTTGTCTTAATGTTGCCAGAGAAGCAGGGTGCAGGTCCAATCCAAGCCATCTGTTGAATAGGTCGTCATTAATAGCTCTTGTGACTTCATCAATTGCTCGACTTGGTGACCTGGCGGTCTAGGGGTAAGGTGTCAGACTTCTGTGCTGGCGGCCGGGGTTCAATCCTCGGTCCCGGCTTAGATTTATCTGATTACCAAAACCTCCCTTCACCTCTGACAAGACATCTTGTGAATGTGGGGAATGCCAGGCTCTCCACCGTGGTTCGGATTCCACGTTAAACTGTAGGTCCTCCATTTCATTTCACAATCACCCTACCATTAGACATTAGCGTAAGTGCGTATAACCCGAACGGGTAGTAAGACGCTGTGCTAATAATAATAATATAATAATAATTGCTCGACTTATTGACGACGCCACTGTTGTGTCTTGGCCCACTGTACTTTGATAGCCTCCACAGGTGTAAAAGCGTAATGCTGCTAAAACCTAAAATATACACATAACCTTACAATCTACAACTTTGATGGTGATTAATTTAATTATCATTATTTCATGATAAACATATTCCCATTTGGTCTATTGAATTACGTCTGGTATGAGAGGGTGAATTTAACAGCAATCTCCTATGCCTCACAAATATCGTAAGTTGGGGGCACCAATCCCTTTAATCCCAAAAGGGTAGAACGGTGGAATGGGCACTAATTATTGGTTTCTTGCATTAAATGGTAGGCCCTACACTAGTGTCTTGTGCTTGTTACTAGATAGCATCACTATGCAAGTGAATAACATTTTCATGGTTAGGTTAATAACTAGTAAAATAGCTTATAGAGTTGAGAAAAATGAGCCCACTACTCCTACGTAACCAAATAGGCATTTAAAAGTAGTAGGCCTACTGGTGTATTTAAGCATATTGTGGTAGGCCTAATTATCAAGGATCAAAATTTTAAAATATGGTAGGCCTAGTGTTCTTCTATATTGTCATTACATTATTTTCTAAATAAACAAACTTTCTTAGCATTGTGGCATAGGACAAGGCTACACTTAATTTAGTCATTTAGGGGCCTAACTACTAAAACTTTCTCTATTTAGGTTAAGGGAGGAACAATTCAAATTTTATTTACTATTGATTGTGGATAGGCTAAAATAAGATTATTTCAATTTCCATAAATGTTTGAAATAGTAAAGTAAGATAAAGCAAGACCTACCTTTACATCAACCGAAAAAGCAGATGCACGAGTAGGTTCTCTCATGACTTCTTCTAAGGATTCAATTAGATTTGAAGAGCAATGTTTATCGAGCCCAAATAATTTAATAAATTTCTTATCGCTCAACTCAAAAGCTTCTTCACATTCATGAAATATGCGTGGTACCCTCCTAATTTCATTTTCTAATTCTTCTATTTCTCTAATCACCAAATAATTCATCTACGCTTCCGCCATTTTAACTGTAAACATATTCACCTATTTGTTGCGAGATTGACAATTCCGCATTGTTGGACCCGAGTGAAATCAATCCGAATGAAAAAATCTCATTCCGTAACGAAATTTTGTTCAAGAATAGCGAAAGGTAACATATTTCGATATTGAGTCACGTGACCGCTCCATCTCACAATGGAATAATCTCGCAATATCTCGGGGATACATCCCCAGGTCAGTAGCAAGGCAACCTATGGTGAAAAAAAACTGGATGGTCAAGCAACCAATTAGTTTAAAATTGAGTGATTTCACATGGAATGACCCTACTACATCTGCTGCTACTACGATTACTACTCCCGACATCTGATTTCTTATCCTTAGCCTTTGAATTTCTTTAGGCTATTATTACAACAAGAATTCACTTTATTTAGCTTTTTTGTCTTTTAATAGTTTTATGCCTGATTTATTTTAATAGCTTCTCTAACTAATCTTCATCACTGTGTAAACAAAATCACATCCTCAATCAACATAATGAAAATGTTTACTAAGATTAATAAAGCAACAGACGATCCTTTAGACCCATTCATTCTTCAGCGTGTACAATCATTTGCACTTTATCTACCAATCACACCTTGTGTCCATTCTCTGTCAAGTAGTCCTACATAGGTAGGTAAAATTATTCTACCTCCTATTATAGTGGATAGTGGTGTTGGTAATATTTCAAATGCTCAAAACACTATGTCAGTTTGCCACACTGCTGGCATGTATTTCTATGACCAAAAGGCCAAATAACTTTTAATCTGTGGGATACCACAATAAAATGAATTTTTCGAGTTAGTATTTTGTGACCTTAGAAATGACAAGGTTCTAACAAACAATGAGATGTATGAGTAAATTGCCCTTAAAGTTTAAAAGTTGCATATATTTTTTAATATCCGTTTAATCTATATGATCTATATGATCTTCTGGAAATAAATCATTAGTCAAAACTGTCTTAAGTAGGTATAATTTTTTTTAATTAATCTTTTTCCAAATTCAGTTGATGCCTTTTTTGCACATAGAACCTTGTCTGACACTTATTGAGATAATTTGTAACAAAACAAGGTTCTAAGTGCATTTAGAACCTTGTATTACAAGCTATGAACTCAAATTATACAGCATAGTAGATTTTGTATGAGTTTTTGTTTATTTTTGACTATAATAACTATACAATATAAGTAACAAAATTAACATAAACATTACAAAAAAGTTGGTTTTTGATATAAACACAATTATTTCAACTATACTCATGTTTCATGCTTAATAATATAGATAATTTAATCTCTCAAAAAATAAAAAGGTATAAATATTGATTACTGTTATAATAATAGTGTTGTCCACCAATAGCAATATTCTACTTTATTTGTAGGATTGACTTATAGTGCTCTCTGTCCTGTAAAGGCATATACTTGAACATTTCTTTTAGTATTTCATTTTTTCTTCTGACATATTTGGTATTTTATTTAATAATTTAGGTTGAATCTGCAAAACTCCTTGGGGCTGGGTAGGAGAAGTTTGTATCGTGGGTTTAAGACATGGTTTAGCAATGAACTTAAGGTTTACTTTATCAAACATTTTTCAAGATAGGATGTCTTGAACTCTACTTCGCCTCGCGCAAGACTTGGGATAGCCTCAAACAAGTAACCTTAGAAAATTGAATGAGCTTGTAACTATGCAGTTTTGCTGTACCACTACAATAGTTGAAATTGTGTTCTTGCATCTGGATAACTCTATATAGTTTGTTTCTATTTACTGTTTTCAGTAAACGTATAACACCCAATGGAGAGATAAAATCAACTTTGGACATTATCTTTTCAATTGTGCTGTGTGCGTTGTCAACTTCTTGCACACGTGAGTGTCCCAGAACTGCATCGGCCATAATGCTATTACGATTTTGTGGGACACATGAACCACTCCAAGTGACCAGCTTGATTATTTCATTTTCATCTAAAACATCTAATATCCTCCTAAAAGCACTAGCTATGTCATTTCCAGATAACCCATCTGATGCTTCATTCCAAATCACATAGTTGATGGTTTTTGTTATAGTGAAATATGCTTTTAGATTATAAACATTTAGTTTCCTTTTATAAAAGAAAGAGCTATTGTTAGCACGAGAACATGTTATGACATTTTGCAAATCAAACAATAGTACTCTTTGTATAGTAACCGGTCTTGACGCATAGTAGATTGGTTTTCAATATGATTCTGATACACAGTCTCGGCTATTTGAGTAGTAAATTTCTCTTGTTTTGCCGTTTTATAAGCTTCACAAACATCACCGCGATCACTTTTAGGTATATGAAAGTCTAAATTAAATCCATTTCCAAATATTCTTCTATACATGACAGCTTAACAGGTTGTATGTCATTATTCTCACACATTTCAATGTACAGATCATACATCTTGGTTACATTTAGACTAGCATCAAGATACTTTTTATCTGTACTAGCCCTACAATAGTGCGATTTAATCTTTGGAAACGACCTAATGTTGTCCCTAACACAATCCTTTGTAATTTCTAGAAGTTTTCTAAGATCTTTATCAGATTTGCCTCTCATATCCTGTTTTGGTACATTTGTGTTGATATTTTTGTACTTGTGAATGTTATACACAGGTTTTCATGACATATTTGCAGACCTGAATTTTTTCATTTTTCACAATGAAATAATAACTAAATATCTGTTTCCTACGAGATATAGTGTCATTGGTTCGTTTTGGTCTACATATTGGTAAACATTCAGTTGTCTCTAGTAAAAAAAATTTTTTTCTTTTTAACCCAAAGTGTAGTAAGTTTTTAATTGATCATTTTGTTCATCATATCAAAGTTTTGCTCCACACTTAAATTTAAATTTTGAAAGGCAACCTTTTTTGTTGATTTTCACACATTTTTCATCTACTTTCTTACCTCACTTACTAATATGGGCTTTTCCAGATTGGTGATTAGTTTTTCTAAAGTTGCATTTCCACTTGGACAGCTTAGAAACATTCTTACAAAATGATTTTGAAGGTGATGAAATGTTTGTAGCTATATTCTGATGCTGCCTGAAAGAGTTAAAAAAAAGTTCAAAATCTAGATTTAAAAAAATACTTTTAAAAATATTTTTAAGGTTTACATTTACTACTAATTTTAAATTTTGGAAAAAAAACAAGCATAATTAGCTTTAAATCCATGTATATTTAATATTTTACTTAAACTGTATAGGTCATACTCACATTTCATTTTTATTGCTCTCTTCAGAATATTCCGCAACATTTAAGTTGTCTGTTATTTCAATTGATAGTGCCTTTTCTCTAACATCACTTAATGGATTCTTGGTTGCAGATGTGCACGATTCATAACATTTATTTGTTGTGATGTCCCATTTGTTTTGATTTGTAGTCTG
Source organism: Timema shepardi (assembly GCA_902151425.1). NCBI lineage: Eukaryota > Metazoa > Arthropoda > Insecta > Phasmatodea > Timematidae > Timema > Timema shepardi. Next base: position 38,712 of record CABFVX010003468.1, on the reverse strand, counting down.
AAACAATGTAAAATATGTAATTGTGTAACAAACAAAATCTAAAAAAGTGTTTCAGGGAATACTAATACTAGGCCTACTTAAAATAAATACAATATTAACTAAAATAGCATTATAATAGACACCTATTTATTTTCATATGCCTATTTAATTTAAGAGTTGAACATGATTATTAAACAATAAGACCAATAAATAGAAGAGCTAGTACATGAGTGTTATGCTTATAATAATATATAAACAAAATTAAATAGTGAATGTATACAAACATTTTGTTTTTGTAAATTCAAATCTTCACTTTCACTTTCTGAATTATTGCTGGATGGTGTTGAGGGATTATAAGATTCAGAAGAATCATTATCTACTTCAATAAAAATATTATTGACACGCTCATGATCTTTTTCATAGCTCATATTTAATGTTTTTTTGTCTCAAAAGTGTATCTCAATAATAAACAGCACCAAACAAACATTTTCAAAGGGCTATGATACCTATGTTTTGATTGGAAGAAGAAGATCTAAACAGCATTGGTAGCTGTAAGTAGAGGACCAATTAGAGAGAAAGAAATACAGTAGCCCCACGACTTCTTTGGTGCTGGACTGATAGCTAAAAGCTTCTTAAAAGTTACCTGACCAAATTATGTATCCCTACACTGAACCATATGACCTGCAAAAACATGTGTTTAGCAGCTGTCACTTCCGACGGTCAAAATTTAGGTATATACCTAAATGTTGACTTTCAAAAGTCAGCTGTGAGCTGTCAGCACCAAAGAAGCTATGGGGCTACTGTACTTCAGTTAGAGCCTTGTCAAAACAACTCTCGTATGAAAAATTTGACAGAACTTTGGCATTATTCTAGTTACTTTATTTGTTCATAGATGGCATTGAAATTTATAATATAAATAGCTAGAAATAAACATAAATTTTTCATGGAGTTAAGTCAATTTACCCAAAAATGTTAGTTAGAACCTTGTCATTCTAAGGTTGCAATTTGTTTGTAAACATGTTAATATGCTAGATTTACCAACTTTAATATAGACTGTAAGTAATGAAGCTCAGGCAGGCCTAGCAAGACAGTAGGGGAGAATATATGGCTTTAATATGAAAAAAACACTGACCCGGGCCAAGGGCTCCAAAAAGTAATGGATGTACTAAGTTTAATAAAACATGTGTAATACATGGGTTTTAACAAAAAGTAAGTTTGAAATTAATAACACAAGAATCTATGCTGTGACAATATTAGATGGGAAATATTGTTATAAGATAAAGTTTTATAATTTCTTACCTGTGTAGAAATGTGTTCTTGTGCAAAATTTATTAACTTTAATTAAGAATATACAATACAAATGGCTTTCCACAAAATGCAATTTGAAATTAATAATATTGGATGCTAAACTGCAATTATAAGAAGACCCCCTATTTTTTGCTTTCAATTTTTAATAAAAACCATTGTCTTATAATCATACCAATACAGGATTTAAAACCTTAAAAGAACAAATTCAAAAAATTATAATGACTAAAATAAACCAGAACATAGCATTTAAAATAATCCTTGTTTAACCCTTTGAGTGCCAATGTCACTCAGAGCGATGCGCAAAATATCTGCTAGAATTGCCAGCATCGTTCACAGCAATCTGATGTTTTCGAGCTCATAGTTCAGTCTTAAGTCAACAGATAGGATAGATTTTATTTACACTGCATTCTCGTATGTTCAAGCTACTTTTATATGTCTTTGCACCTAAAGTTTCGATATTTATCGAACATGAAAATTATTATTTTCTAACTTCATGACTTTTATCTTTAGCCTTGTTTATAACAACATGGCTGCTAAGAGGAAAGCTGTGATTCAAGACACAGAAATACTCGCAATACTTAGCGATAGCTCAAGCAAAAGTGATCAATTAGTTAGTGATTCTGAATTTATAAATAACGAAAATGAACACAAATTATCTTCAAGCGAAAGTGAAATATTGGAACAAGTAGAAGCAGCAGCTGACATTGATAGCACGAGTCTCAATATGAATTATCCCAATTGGGATGAAAGGAATCTTGAAGATCAGGATAATCCATCACAGCCTCAACATATTTATGCGGAAATACCAGGTTTGAAGCATGCCCCTCCTGATTCCAAGACAATTATTTATTTTAGACTTTATTTTACTATAGCCCTGCTACAGCTTATGCTATGTTTTTCAGTGAAATTGTAGCTGCTATACATAACCCAATTTTAAAATCAAATCTACAGTCTTTTTGTTTTGTTGATATTGTTATTTACTCAGTTTTTTATGGTATTTTCACTGATTTACTCTCTTTTGGGCTATTTAAATTTTGAAAACTTAAAAAATTAATGTTAAATAAAAAAATAAATTTAAAAAATATTGTTGCCAATAATTTTCTATTATATTAAAAATATAAAAAGGCTAAATGTAATTAAATAATATGTTAGATAGACATGTTAGCTAGTTCATGTAAAAATTTGAATGCAATAGATTCAAAGACTACAAATTTATTAAAATTTGAATAGAATCCCCCATTTTTCAATAAAATAGCGTTGCACTTTTAACACACATTATTGTAATTTCTCTTGGCACTCAAAGGGTTAAGAGCAGGTACAGAGCTATTAAATAACCAAAATAATCCCTGAACTTGTTACAAAAAAACCCCTTAATAAACAATGTGACACAGTGTAATAAAATCCTAACCATACTATTTACATTCTTTCCAGGTCACAGTCATGTCTGGCCCGTCATCTGAATCACAGCTGAGTCCACAGATTCTGGTAGTTTGTCAGGACATACACAGTGATTCTGCTCTGCAAATTAAGCCATTAACTGCACGATCTCGACCACCATGAGTTTAAAAGTATTACCTCCAGTGCAACAAGCCTGGCATTTTGTTATGGTAACATTTTTAACAGTTTATCTGTTGTTATAATGATTGCTGACTAAAATAAAAGTTCACTGTTATTATAATTTAGTCTTAAATGGTGTTGGACCAGTCACTACAATGTCAACTAGCTTATCTAAGACTAATTTAAGTCCGTTGAATTTTAAGCATATGTAGTCCTTGAGGAAATAATGAAAAACTTCAACTAGGACAGGTGTCAGGGCACAACAAAGCATCAAATCTTAATAAAAAATGCCAGAAAGCTGTAAATTGTTTTGTTCACTTTATTTTGCAGATGTACAAAGAACATAACAATTTCAACAATGTATAAAGAAATGCTAATAGCTCAGATACTATTGCTTCTAAAAAAACATATTCCAAATAAAATACTTTTATTTTTATAGAACTTCAACTTTATGATGATAAAAATTGGAAATTTGCGTTTCTGTAAAGTACTCTCACACTCATTTTCATGGGGAAATTAGCATTTCTATTTTGTTTGTAATATTAAACAGTGCCTGTTAAAAAAAATATCAAAATAGTTAAAGCTGATTTTGAAAGAAAGAAAAATACTTTTTCTCATTTTGCCCATCAGTAAACTACCCTTAATTTTATGGGCTAGATTTCTAATTTAAAAATTACATAGGGGAATTCTATGAAAATCCTGGCTACCAAGCTCAAGCTTGTCTCGAGATGAAAACAAACACACACACAGCATCTCAAAAAACACATTTAAGGTTTCAGGAGATCATAAAATCTCAACATCAAAATTTTCATTTAGATTTTTTCAACGATCATAATACTTCTCTCCAAGGAAATGAGAGGAAGCAAAAAAAATGCAAAATTGAGGTATTTTTCAATATGGATCAGTTTTCCCATTAGTTTCACAGTAAAAAGAGTCATCACCAATATTCAACGTGATTAATTTTTTATATGTATATTGGTGACCTGGCGATCTAGGGGTAAGGTGTCAGACTTTAGTGCTTGGTGTCTGGGGTTCAATCCTCGGTCCCGACACAGATTTATCTGATTGCCAAACCCGTCCTTCACCTCTGACAAGACATATATTAATCACATCTAGTGAATGTGTGGAATCCCAGGCCTCCACCGTGGTTCGGATCCCACATTAAACTGTAGCTCCACCATTTCATCTCACAGTCACCCTACCATTACACATTAGTGTGTGTATAACCCAAACGGGTTGTAAGTCGTGGTTATAATAATAATAATAATACTAATAATACATTAATTCCATCTGGTTTATTAATTTGGAAAAAAATACTTACCTTTATTTGAGCTGAAATCCAATGATTGTAATAGAAAAAATTTGATCCTATTCACAAGTGAAAAATGACAAGTTTGCATCAATTTAATAAACTAATTATTATTTATTAAAATTTCATACAGTATTAACATAAAAATCTATTTAACCTACAAGATAAAATTCTTGCAACATTTCATAGTTCCGGAAAAATGTGAAAAGGTAAGTGGTATTATTGCGCTTTTCTCAGCCCTACCAGATTTCCAAAGTTTACTTGAAACATAGTAACTTGATAGCTAAATCTTCAGTACCGGTAGTTAAAACATTGACAGGGTAAACAAACTTCCCAGATCATTCAGTTTTAGTGGTAAATTTATCATTATATTATTTTACTTGAGTCCAAAATACTTTGCTGTTGGCTTTGTTATTTTGAGGTTTGAATTGCCAATCCTTTTTACTACTTTTCCAACAAGATTCCTGATTGGACAGGCAGTTTTTCCCCCTCTTACTTACTTGCCATGAATGGAAATAATCTCCAAGAAACCTGTATTTGTGTTAATTGTTCATTTTAGTTTGGTTGTAGTGTTGATGTACTCCATGTTCTAATTTTAAGCCTAATCAAGCCGAGCAATCACACTGGGATCCTATCCCTTTGTCGGGTAATCCTACATTACCAGGCGAAAATATTCTCTCTCCTTTATACTGGATAGTGTTTGTTATGTACATGTTAAGATAGCACTATGTGTTATTACACAAAGGATATGACCTGATAGAATTGTTAACCTTATGATCACATTGTTAACTTCGTTGTCACACACATGAAGATGCCATGTTAGAAAGTGTCTGTAACGAGAGTACTTTTCGGCGTTGACTAAATAATAGACATTGTATCCATTCACTTATTGGCAACCTAACCAAGCCCAAATACCTTAACCACATATGGCAGGGGTGTTGGTAATATTTCTGAGTGGCTTAAGTTGTATGATCTATCTCCCAATTTAGTAGAACTTAATATCTAGATGATGCCAAATTGACTATTTTAAAGTCACATCTTAGTGAGGAAACAAACACTTTTTTGGTGAAGAGTCTTACATTCGGAATAGCTTATTTTCATGCCTCCTTGGATACACTTAAGGATAGAAATGATAACCCAAAGGTAATACGTAATTTCCATCTAGATAAACTTGTTAATTTTCCAGTCATCTTGAAACATTCTCCAAATCATCTTAGAAGATTGCTATGCAAAATGAATTACGTGTCATCATAACCGCCACTTCATACTTTGCCATGCTAAATTTCATTCCACACTCTTTTATTTCCTCATTCAATTCTTGTAGCTGTTCCTTCTCCCCTTATACCTTATAACCTACCTCAACTCATAAATCATGTGGTATTGAAAGTCATTAAAAGCCTAGACAAAGAGGGTTCCATTCATACTTGATTGGAGCAGAACGCTCCCCAAAAATTAAAGTAATGCCACAGAGCGCTCATGTTTATCGCCTAACAGGCGAAAGCGGCAACCAAAGTATAAGCGGCCTATTTATATACTTTTTTTCTGTGTTAGTAAAGTCATCCCCTCTAGTGTTGTCAAATGTTAACTAATCCACTCCTACAGAGAGGTTTCAAGTAGTAAAATAAATAAGAGTATTAATTGTCTTGGTAGTTCACACAATACAGCATTTTGTTGTTCATTGATAGTGTTAACTCAAAGCAAATCAAAACATTCACTATAACATTTCGTTAATCATTATCGTGGGAGCAGAACAACTCAAACTTCCTTACTCCTTCCGTCACAGAAGAGGACTCTAAAAGTATTTGCAGCTTCTACTTCACTGGCATCTGTTTCTTTGCTGAAGATGACCATTCTGCTTTTGACTGTAATTTTGAATATCCCCGGTGTTGGTGGATAATTCTATGAAAATAAATGTCTCATGGACTCAGCCAGTTTGACTTTTGTCTCATTAGACGTGGTCTTCCAAGAAATAAATTCATGGGGCTCTGTTAATTGTATTGGTAAAATCTCGCTCCTTATAAGAGGAATTACTTCATTTACAATTAACCTATATTCACATCCAGCCATAGTTTTGCATGGATGTTTTGATTATTGTTGAGTTAGTCAATCATTTAACATCATTTACTTTCTCTTCTGACACACTTGAATGGATAGAATCTAGCAGATAGTTAATTTCATATCCCAGGAGAAGTTGAAAATCTATTGGGAGATTTTCCCCTACAATAAAGATACAAATATAGTTATTGGTCAACCTGAAACACCTCTTGCTTTGGTTGGCTTCTAATGTGTTAGACAGTCAGATAACATAGCCGGCTAAATCACATCCTCTGTACATCCTCGGATAGGTAAAGACATATAAATATTTTTGTCTTTAGAGGACATACCTAAGAATTCAGGTTTGTGTCTAGAAGAAATATGTGGTGGAGATAATTTACTCTAAGCCAATTATCCCCTGCGAGACGGAGCTTGGAATAGTCCCACAGTAACCCCTGGATGTCGTAAGTAGCGACTTAGAGGGGAGGATTCTGTAGAGGACATACCTCGCGCCTTAGAGGGGAGGATTCTGTAGAGGACATACCTCGCGCAAGATAATGCTTTCCTGTATATTTGCTTTTTCCTTTATTTTTCCTTACCCTTATCTCTCCTTCCTTCTTCTACATTTCCGTTCTTTTTTCTTACTTCTTTATGTCTTTCCCCTGCCGTTCAGTCCTGTGCAAAAGATTTTAGGACACTCCATTGACAGCCTTGGCAATTTTCACAACTTTAAACCATTGTCCCCTGCGAGACGGGGCTTAGAATAGTCCTTCAGTAACCCCTGCTTGTCGTAAGAGGTGACTTAAAGGGGAAGCTTTTGTACAGGACATACCTCGTAAAGTATAATCTTTCCTGTAACTTTGCATTCTCCTTTCTTTTTTCCTTCTCCTTATCTCTCCTTCCTTTACTCCATTCCCTATCTCTTATCTTACTTCTTTATGTCCTTTCCCTGCCGTTGAGTCCTGTGCAAAATCTTTTTGGTACCTCCGTTGACTACCTTGGCAATTTTCACTGCTTTAACCCATTGTCCCCTGCAGGACGGGGCTTAGAATAGTCCAGCAGTAACCCCTGCTTGTCGTAAGAGGTGACTTAAAGGGGAAGTTTCTGTACAGGGCATAGGTCGTACAGGATAGTGCTTCCCTGTATCTTAGCTTTCTCTTTTCTTTTTCCTTCCCTTTATCTCTCCTTCCATCTTCTCCATTCCCTTTCTTTTTTATTACTACTTTATATCCTTCCCCTGCCGTTCAGTCCTGTGCAAAAGCTTTTAGGCGCTTTCGTTGACGACCTTGGCAAGTTTCATGACCATCTTAGGACAACTATTGGATACCAATGCACACTTGATCTCCAAACTATCACTGGCCAACAAAATGGTACCTGTGTGAACTACCGAGACAGTTAATACAGATTCTTCCTTTTTTTTTAAAACTAATTGAAAGCTCTATGCAGGAGTGAGTTTGGTAGCTGCCTTTGTCACAGTTAGGTGGTAGACATGAGCGTTTCTGTGGCATTACTTTAGTATTTGGGAAGCCTTTCGCTTCAATAACAAATGAATGCAACCCCTTTTGACTGGGATTGCCATGACCTTTAATACCTTTTTTCTACGAGTCGAGGTTATGATAAGGTTTATTAAACTTGACATATCTTTTCTGGATATTGAATAAACAATAATAAAAAATGTGACACATTTAAAGAGTGACAGGCATGGTATGTAATTGTTCACATACATACCAATGTGAGATAGATTGATTTTATCATTTTCTGTCTTGAGATCTGGTTCATTCGTGAATTACGTGTTTTATTAGCCAGCTGGAATCCCATACTCAGAGACTGAGGTAGAAATCTTGTTTTAACCGGAGCCAGGTAGAGAGGATCTTGTAGCTTCACTTGACTTCCCCCTGGTTTTAGGTAAGGTGAAGAGAAGACTGTGTCTCTGTAAGGCTTGACCAAACATAGAGTTTGCCCTGATAAAAATATTTCATTCTATTCACCAATATACCTCTGTCTGTAACAAGTCCCTTGAATAAGTTGTTCTTTTAGTCGAGCCGAGCTGTGAACAGCACAAAAACCTGCTATTGCTCACCATACATTTGCTGCAAGTTGAAAATAGTGTTGAGCTGATCCTCCCCCTCATCCGGCTGCCGATTATTGTACAGGGTGGCTTACAACCGTTGTACCTCATTTCCAAGACATTTATTTTCGTTGTTGATCTGTTGGGTTAAAGCCCTTAGCATAATATTCTCGTCCAAGGTTTGCTTAGGTTTTTTGAGCATCAAATTTGACTTGTCTGTCTAAAGAAATAGCTCCTACTCTCAATCTATGAATCTTGTCGTGGAGTTAGGCTAGGTTAGCATTACTAGACTCTTGTAGCTTGGTGAGATGCCCCAAATCTGCTGCCAGACGTTGATCTTCTTTCTGGATGTAGAGGAACTGCTCTGACGTTACACAAATTTCCCAATAATCCTGATGATGGCAGGTCTCAGTGAGCTGGCTAAGCTGTAGCTTCAAGCCGTTAGAGAGAGAGTTTTTCTCTTCCATGTTCTCCACGTTACGTACCAGACTCATGTTGGCATTGTTAGCCCCTGTTGAATCTTTGATCTTAATAGTGCACTTCTCTCACAATCTTTCTGTAGTTTTTCTGTGTCTGCTGTAATGGTTTGCAGTATAGTAATATTCAGCTGCAGATGAGTTTCATTGTCTCCCTCCTCTTCTATAATGGTGCCCAATTCAATGTTTAACAAGTTCACCAACTCTGTCCTCTTCCCTTCCTGCTCCTGGGCCATTCTTGATTGAGAGAGCAGCTATTTTTCCTCGTTGTTTCTTTTGTCGTTCACCTCTATTTTCTCTCCTAGCACCTTAATCGCTGCCTTGAATGGGTCCACTTCCTTCTGAGTTGTATCTGCCCTCCTCTAACTCAATAATATCCGAGCTTCATGCTGCTTTATTTTGTCCCTCAACTTAGTGAGTTCATTAATCAGCTCAACATTTACTTTTATCAATTCATCAATCTGTTCTTTTAACAAGCGATTCCTTTTTATACTATTCTGGCTATTTGTACTCATGTCTACTTTTAATTCATCGATATATATGTTGAGATCCGATATGATCCCCTCAAGTTTGTTGACATTAGCTGTGTTTAGGTTGTTGTCTCTGTAAGGCTTGACCAAACATAGAGTTTGCCCTGATAAAAATATTTCATTCTATTCACCAATATACCTCTGTCTGTAACAAGTCTCTTGAATAAGTTGTTCTTTTAGTGGAGCCGAGCTGTGAACAGCACAAAAACCTGCTATTGCTCACCATACATTTGCTGCAAGTTGAAAATAGTGTTGAGCTGATCCATAAGATTGATGATGCCCTGCAATCATTGCATCTAGAGGAGCAAGTGAATATCCACACATACAAGCAACAAATAGAAATGTTGCAAGAGGGGGAGATGTTACCAAAATCTCGGTTTGCAAATCTTCAGGTGGCACTGTTGAATTTTAAACTAAGGAGTTTGAGAAACAAGTTGAGGTACCAGTTAATCTAAGTCTTCAAGAAATCCATCCAAAAATTTACAGATGAATACAACTTTATGACAGAAAAAAAACACCGCTTCTGAGTGGAAGGTTATGGTGGAAGAAAAACCACCACCTAAACGATCACAAAATTTAACAACTACAGAACAAATTGACCCAAATGAGGGTGGGGCTGGAGTCTTCTAAAGAATTCATTCAAACTTTTGAACAGCAGAAGTTACCCCATCTTCTCAAATATGAGTTCCTGATCAACCAATACACAATCCTTCTTTCAAGACTTGAGTGCTGTGAGAATCAGGAAGAACCCTACAAAACAAAGCTATAAGTGATCTTCAGAGTTAGTTGAAGAAGGTTCAACAATATTATGATGAATTATTAAGATACACTTAGGCTATGTTGTTAACAGAGACACTATTCCCTGGTCCTTCCTCTATCAGCACACTTTCAAGTGAGAATGGAAAACTAGTTGTATTCAAGGATCACGATATTAAAAAACTGACTTCATGACTCAAATCTATCAAAAAAAAGTTTACACAGCTTCTAAATATTCAACAAAAATGGTGGAAATGCAACAATAACATTTTGATCATTGGATGCGGCCAAAGATGAGGAAGACTCAAATGGAAAGATAGCCACTTGTGAAGCTCAGTTGTCATTTAAAAATCAAGATATTCAAAAACTGACTTCTTCCCAAGTCTGTCCAACGAGAGCGTTCCCTGCTTCAGAATATGCAAAAATAACAAATGGACAACTGAATTTGGCCAAATATGATGTTCAAGTATTAAAAGGAAAGATAGCAACTTTTGAAGCTCAAGCGTCATTCAAAGATAAAGTTATTTAAAAACTATTTATTGATTCCCAGGAACGTGCCAATTCCACAATAGCAAATGGACAACTGAATTCGGCCCAAGATGACGTTTAAGCACTAAAACAGAAGCCAAGATAACTTAAGGACAAAAGTTATGAAATATTATCCCCTCATTCTCTAATAACTACAGCCACATCAAAGTTTAAAGCTTGGGCAGGAGGGATTTCTAACCAAGAAGAAATGATTAATACTCTCCATGAACCTTTAAACTTCATGAAAAAGAGATTAAGAAAGTGAAAACTGAAAACAAATAAACTTTAAAAGGGAAAAATCGATGACAAACTAAAATATGAGCAAGATGATCAGCAAGAACAACTTTCTGGTTTTTAAGCCTTCCTGGCATCCAAGTGGGAGCTACAGAAAATGTAGAGGAAAGGATATGAGCAAGCCTGAGAGACTCATTTGCAACACATACGAGTTGGAGAGAATGCGTCAGCAATTGAGGAGCCTCAACTGATACTTGGGCAGCCTCTAGTACAAGATCTGCAACCAGGAGAGAGATTTAGAGTTACTGGAAGATTACAGGCAGAAATATATTTCCTTGAGGGAGCTCAAAGTTCAACACAATGTTGAAGTGAGTCTATAAACATTTGTGACTGGAACATGGGACATTGAAGAATTTATTCAGGACAAAAGTGGGGAACGGTATTGACTATCTCAAAGAACAGTTGATTTGTATGGAAGCTGACAACTTTACTCTAAGAGCAGACAATGAAAAATTTATTGGAGATTTAATCACTGCTTTTCAATACTACCAAGAGATCAGAAATCAGGAAACCAGTTTATCAGCTGTTCTATTACTTTCTGAAAATGAGAGAAAGTTCCTCCAGAAGGAGTTGTACTCTTTTTTCTTTACAGGTATCACAACACACCGAGATCAACAACCTAAACACAGCTAATGTCAACAAACTTGAGGGGATCATATCGGATCTCAACATATATATCGATGAATTAAAAGTAGACATGAGTACAAATAGCCAGAATAGTATAAAAAGGAATCGCTTGTTAAAAGAACAGATTGATGAATTGATAAAAGTAAATGTTGAGCTGATTAATGAACTCACTAAGTTGAGGGACAAAATAAAGCAGCATGAAGCTCGGATATTATTGAGTTAGAGGAGGGCAGATACAACTCAGAAGGAAGTGGACCCATTCAAGGCAGCGATTAAGGTGCTAGGAGAGAAAATAGAGGTGAACGACAAAAGAAACAACGAGGAAAAATAGCTGCTCTCTCAATCAAGAATGGCCCAGGAGCAGGAAGGGAAGAGGACAGAGTTGGTGAACTTGTTAAACATTGAATTGGGCACCATTATAGAAGAGGAGGGAGACAATGAAACTCATCTGCAGCTGAATATTACTATACTGCAAACCATTACAGCAGACACAGAAAAACTACAGAAAGATTGTGAGAGAAGTGCACTATTAAGATCAAAGATTCAACAGGGGCTAACAATGCCAACATGAGTCTGGTACGTAACGTGGAGAACATGGAAGAGAAAAACTCTCTCTCTAACGGCTTGAAGCTACAGCTTAGCCAGCTCACTGAGACCTGCCATCATCAGGATTATTGGGAAATTTGTGTAACGTCAGAGCAGTTCCTCTACATCCAGAAAGAAGATCAACGTCTGGCAGCAGATTTGGGGCATCTCACCAAGCTACAAGAGTCTAGTAATGCTAACCTAGCCTAACTCCACGACAAGATTCATAGATTGAGAGTAGGAGCTATTTCTTTAGACAGACAAGTCAAATTTGATGCTCAAAAAACCTAAGCAAACCTTGGACGAGAATATTATGCTAAGGGCTTTAACCCAACAGATCAACAACGAAAATAAATGTCTTGGAAATGAGGTACAACGGTTGTAAGCCACCCTGTACAATAATCGGCAGCCGGATGAGGGGGAGGATCAGCTCAACACTATTTTCAACTTGCAGCAAATGTATGGTGAGCAATAGCAGGTTTTTGTGCTGTTCACAGCTCGGCTCGACTAAAAGAACAACTTATTCAAGGGACTTGTTACAGACAGAGGTATATTGGTGAATAGAATGAAATATTTTTATCAGGGCAAACTCTATGTTTGGTCAAGCCTTACAGAGTCTTCAGAGAAGACATGAGTTTTTGATTCAACACCCCTCGCACAGTCTTCTCTTCACCTTACCTAAAACCAGGGGGAAGTCAAGTGAAGCTACAAGATCCTCTCTACCTGGCTCCGGTTAAAACAAGATTTCTACCTCAGTCTCTGAGTATGGGATTCCAGCTGGCTAATAAAACACGTAATTCACGAATGAACCAGATCTCAAGACAGAAAATGATAAAATCAATCTATCTCACATTGGTATGTATGTGAACAATTACATACCATGCCTGTCACTCTTTAAATGTGTCACATTTTTTATTATTGTTTATTCAATATCCAGAAAAGATATGTCAAGTTTAATAAACCTTATCATAACCTCGACTCGTAGAAAAAAGGTATTAAAGGTCATGGCAATCCCAGTCAAAAGGGGTTGCATTCATTTGTTATTGAAGCGAAAGGCTTCCCAAATACTAAAGTAATGCCACAGAACGCTCATGTCTACCACCTAACTGTGACAAAGGCAGCTACCAAACTCACTCCTGCATAGAGCTTTCAATTAGTTTTAAAAAAAAAGGAAGAATCTGTATTAACTGTCTCGGTAGTTCACACAGGTACCATTTTGTTGGCCAGTGATAGTTTGGAGATCAAGTGTGCATTGGTATCCAATAGTTGTCCTAAGATGGTCATGAAACTTGCCAAGGTCGTCAACGAAAGCGCCTAAAAGCTTTTGCACAGGACTGAACGGCAGGGGAAGGATATAAAGTAGTAATAAAAAAGAAAGGGAATGGAGAAGATGGAAGGAGAGATAAAGGGAAGGAAAAAAGAAAAGAGAAAGCTAAGATACAGGAAAACACTATCCTCTACAACCTATGCCCTGTAAAGAAACTTCCCCTTTAAGTCGCCTCTTACGACAATCAGGGGTAACTGCTGGACTAGTCTAAGCCCCGTCCTGCAGGGGCCTAAAATCTAGTGTACGAGACTGAACGGTAGGGGAAGGACATAAAGAAGTAAGAAAAGAGAAAGGAAACATAGAAGGAAGGTGAGATAAAGGGTAAAAAAAGATAGGAGAGCATTATACTTCACTAGGTATGTCCTGTACAAAAGCTTCCCCTTTATATCGCCTCTTAAGATGAGTAGGGGTTACATCAGGACTATTCCTAACCTCGTACCGCAGGGGACAAAAGAGCTTAGACACAATTATCTTCATCTCATTTCTTCTAGACTTAAACAGAATGCTTAGGTATTTCCTTTATATACCAAAATCTTTGTATGACTTCATATTATTAAGGTTCCAAGGATGCACAAAAGGTGTGAGTTTGCCAGCTATATGTAGTGGCTCTCTTAACACGTTAGAAGCCATTCAAAGCAAGAGGTGTGTCAGGTTTACCTAAAACTATATTTGTATTTATATTGTAGGAGTAAACTAAACTCCCAATAGATTTTCAACTTCTCTTGGGAGATTAAATTAACTATCTGCTTGATTCAATTCTCTCAAGTGTGACCAATTGTGTGAAGATATAGTAAAGGATGGTAGATGATTGACTATCTTATCAACAATCAACACATCAAATCAAAACTATGGTTGAATGTGAGTTGAATTTAATTGTAAATGAAGTAGTTCCTCTTATAAGGAGCGAGGTTTAACAATATTATTAACAGAGCCCAATCAATGTATATCGTTAAAGACCAGTTATCATTAGACAGAAGTCGAACTAGCCGAATTCATGAGACATCTATCTTCATGCAATTTTCTATCAAGATCATGTATGTGCAAAATTACAGTTGAAAGCAGAACTTTTTTTTTTTTTGAGGAGCAAGATAATTAAACACTACTAGCCTTGATAAAATAATATAATTTTATGTAAAAACTAGTTAAAATAGTTTGTCTTATAAACTTAAATGAAATGATTAAGTTTAATGGCTTATTTAATAAAAGCCATAAAATATCTTAAATACAACATAATCATATTTATATTGAATCACGTTAGAACTAGAAAAAGTTATTTCTTTTGAAATATATTTAAAATTTCATACAAATTAATTATGATAATATGAGCCAGTGGAAACTCCGGAAGTGGGGGAGACCGGTCGTGTTCAAGCAACAAAGTCTTAAGAATCCCCGCCCCACTCCAATATTTTCCACTTGGCATAATTCAATACCCAATTGTAAAAATATTCCAAGTTGGAACCACTCTATATAGCTTCTAAGGAAATTTGATTTTAAAAAAATTCCTGCACAGTCTCTCTCAAAATAACTTATAAAGATATATGATTGTCAAAAGAATCTGAAGCGATACCCACTCCGAATAGCTTCTACAGGCATCAAATTTTCAAAAAATAATAAATTATAATATTAGAATTGACATTTAAAAAAATATTATATAAATGTTTTGAAAACTTTAAATAAACTATGTTCCAAGCTCTGGAAATTTCATTCATGGTAATGGTTTTTAAATAAATACATACACATGTATCTGATTTTTTTTATATATATATTTATATATACACTTTTAAATTCATTAAATCATTATTAGGGCAATATGGCCAGCAGGAAATACAATTCTTATTTTCAAGAGAAGCACTAAGTGTACACAGAGTTTCTTTTATAATGGAATAGATTTTTTTTTTTCCAATAATTTTGATATTTTTCTCTGCCTTTTTACTTTCTCTCAGCCCTTTGGCGAGAAAAGTAATGTAGTTGTCAAAGAAACTTTAACTTGATAAATTTTGATATTTCATGTTCCTTCAAAACCGAAAAAGGGAGTTTGGCGATGCCAAATATCTGCATCTTAGCCTAAAGCTGAAACCATTTTACCAATATGGCTAAAACTTAGTAGCTAGGTAAGTTTTAATACGGCTCCCCCGACGAGTTTTTGGAATCTGATATTAATTATATGGATATTTTACTGAAGGGTATTTCACTATGTTTTCTAGAATATTTCATTTATTTCGGCCACCGGCTTATTAAGCCTGTCTTGAACAAAGTGGCAGGAAAACTTGTGACGGAAAGAATGAAAGCCATAATGTTTGCTGATGACTTGATGGTATGTATTTTTATAAAATCAATAGTTTCTGAGCTATAAAGTGTATATATGTGTATGTATATATAGTAGATGTTGTATCTGTTCTAGGTTTAAGATAATTTATAAATCATGTGCTGATGTAATCAGTCGTTCAGAAAGTGTATGCCTCAAATAAATGTAATCAAAAAAGATGATTTGCTCATTGGTTGATAGAGATGTTACTCTGTTCTCAATGTTTCTGTAACAGTATATATTATTTAATGGATGTGGTGACCTGGTGGTCTAGGGGTAAGGTGTCAGACTTCTATGGTGGCGGCCGGGGTTCAATCCTCGGTCCCGGCACGGATTTATTTGATTACCAAACCCTTCCTTCACCTCTGACAAGACATCTTGTGAATGTGGGGAATGCCAGGCCTCCACCGTGGTTCGGATTCCACGTTAAACTGTAGGTCCTCCATTTCATTTCACAATCACCCTATCATTACACATTAGCGTAAGTGCGTATAACCCGAACGGGTAGTAAGACGCATTGCTAATAATAATAATAATAATATTTAATTGATGCTCTTTAGTTTAATGTTTCTGCAACAATGTAAATTATTTAGTTTTACAATTCTTACTAGGTTTTAGTAAATGTTTTTATTTTAAGATAGAAATAAAAGAAAGTCTTTGCAGTTCGCCCTACCATTTATTTATTTTTCAAATCCCTAAATACTTTAAGCAAGATTGATTTTTGTAAATTTAAAATATGTTGTTCTGAATAAAGACATGCCTATTTCGATGGGTGTTTTTAAACTTCTTATAAAACTTTTATAAAGTTGTTGAAAGTTATCGAATTCGCTTCATTATTTGATTTCAACAACCTTTGCTTATAAATTGTGGGCAAGATGAAGATCACGAACATAACATGTCTTTGTTCAGGTATTTGTAGGTGTGTTTCAAATTTCATGCACACACACACAAACAAGTATGATCCTAGCATAAAGATTTTCCTTGAAAAGTTTTTTTTTTAATTGCTTAACTTAGTCAGAATTCTAACCATTCTAATCTCAATAAACGGCTCTTAGCTACCTCTACTTGTTTTAATTATACGTGGTATTAACAAAGACCAGTTGCATCCAAATTATTTGAGCATTATTATTATTAGCACTGCATCTTACTTCTTGTTTGGGTTATACGATCTTAATTGTTAACTTATATGATTGGTGTGAATTGATTTAATATCTGTTAGTTTATTTATTAAACTACACTCTTACATACTGTAGTTTGGAACTTGTAAACAATATGAAACCCCAAAAGCAAGATTACTCAACCATTTAAGGAATTCTTAATAATGTTAGATTTCATTTCAACATCAACTAATGATTATAACCCGAACAGATAGAAAGATGTGTTGCTAACAATTATAACATCAACTAATCACTAACTTCCAATACTTAATTCAATTTTGTTTTTTAAAGATTAGACATTTAAGAAATATTTTTTATTTTTAATAAATAAAGAAATGTTTAATCTATCATTGGTTCCTTTTAAAGTGTTGTAAAATGTTAATTATCATAGTTTATATTTTATTTGTCTTGAGGTTGATCAGACTCTAATTTTGGTAGGAAGAACAGTAAATGACAGTCAAAGAGCCAGTAAAACTACTTTGATACCTCAAATAATATGATTTGCATCTCTATCTTTTGATAGATATCATAAATATATTTTAAAAAATTAATAACTTAAGAAAGTACTGTCAAAGTTGAACAACCTTTTTTTTATGTATTTTTTCTAAAACCTTTCTTCCTACAAGAATCAGAGTATACCTGGCCAAGCGCATTGAAGGTTGTTTTCCACCTAATATGTCTGACATTTCACTTGTTTGATTTCTTTTCATCCTTTCTAAGAGAATGTTTGTGCACTTTATCTAAACAAGCCTTCTTAACTTTAAACTCTTGTTAGTAAAATCTCTTTTTATAATTTAATTGTAAAAATAAACTGTTTATCAAAAAAATGTATTTGGACAATTGTGAATTATTATTAAAACAATTTGTAAGATTTACCGGCATTATTATTTATTAGGTATTTTATTTTAATGCAGAATCTCAAGGATATAGACATACACTTTAGTTAAAAAAAACAAATCTGTTATATATTTATTGATGCTTAATAAATGTATTGTCTAAAAAATGAGAGATTGTTGAATGAGCACTACAATTATGTCTCAGATTGAAATAGAACTACGACCTTCCAAACATAAACTAAAGGGGAAAAAAGGAGAAACGAGCACTCCATGTGCTTTGGTATTTTACTGTCTCTAACACGTCTGACGGAGTTGGGAACGACTATTGTTTGGAAATAGCTTATATCCGCCAGTCAACCCGGTGACAAAAGGTATAGCTGTCACAAAGTAGACAACAAATGGGAGGGATATGAATTTAATATATGCTACAGGGCCGACACGAAGCAGATTTAAATCAAAACAGACTTTAAGGAAATCTTCGCTTAGGGATTAGATATGATAACCCAAAGGTAATATGTAATTTCATCAAGATAAACATGTTAATTTCCCAGTCATCTTAGAAAATTGCTAAGCAATTTGAATGAACATGTAGGGGTACTACACCTTAAGAATTGACTGGTAGATAAGTGGAACACATTGCTAATATAGTGTTTATCATGACCAACAAACTGAATCCCTAAACTAGGAGGAAATGAGAAATTGCTTCACAGGACACATCATTTCCTACCCTAAAGGAATGTATTCAATTTTTAGAAAGAATATGTCAAATTTGGATGTACCCACCTCATCATTTATCACCTACTTCAGCACTTAGATCATATATTATTGAAGGTCATGCATGACAAGACTAGAAAAAGGATGTTGCATTCATTCATGGTTGTGGCGAATGGCTCCCCACATACTAAAGTAATGCCACACAACACTCATATGGATCACCTAACTGACCCGAAGTCGGCAACCAAAGTATCCTTGACTTATTTAAATAATTATTTGATATCAAATTCATCACCTCTTTCATTGTCATAGGTTCACTAAACTCACTCCGATGGAGGGAGTCAATTGGTTAAGGTGCGGCAGAATAGAAGATCAAATTTCATTTTGGGTCTTATCTTCCTACTCGAACTGAGTACCTGCTTGGGGAGAGGCAATACCCCCACCAATATACCTTCCCAACCTGGCTTGTGTTACTCTTTTGGTCGATTGGTTTTCTGTATTCTGAAATACAAACAAAGCAGAGACCAGTTAGCTGCCTCTACCTGAATTTTTGGGTTCGCAAAGTGTTTGAATAAATGGGCGACATTGGCTAAGCTTTGTTCCTATTTCTAATGTACACTACTTAGAAAACTGCCTTATTTTTCTGGTAATTTGAAATAGTTTTAATTCTGCGTTTAATGAAAACATATCAAATGCCTCTTGCTTTTTGCTATGTTGTTTGAAAAACAAATTTGTTACTATGTAATGATATCAATTTTCCTGTCTTTATTAATATTTGAGATCATATTTTAGAGTAAATATTTTCATATTTCTTCTTTTCAGTTAATTTAAATTAAACTCGTCTTTTCTAAACTACGGCCATGTTTCTTTTTTTTCTTTCATTTAGCTGCATGTGTCAGAAGCATGGTTTATTTCCGGGTTGTATTGCGCAGTAATTAATAACAGGTGCAGATTAAAGCCGTGTACATTTTTAGTTTTCACGCTCATAGAAAATAACCCCATTGGTCGATGGAAAGAAATCAAGTAGTGAGCTGGGTTCGAGAGTAAGAAACTACGGGGTTCACAGTCCTCAGCTCAGCAAGACGCTTGGCTTGTAGAAGCACTTCTTCTCCCCCGCTTGATGTCTAATGGAGTAGACGTGTTTAGGACGATCATATCAAAATCCATGAATATATGGGCACATTGTCTATTTAATGCATATTGTGTACAATGTTTTCACGTTTGACAAAACTGGCTCAACTGTAAATTTAAATTCATTTGAAAATAAAACTACACTCTGAAGTATATGGAAGTTTTTAGTATCTACAAGATAGCGCCCATTCGTATAGTTATAGAAGAAGGTGGAGTGTTACAAATGGCTCTCAATGGGTGGAGTGTTACAATTGGCGCACAACGTGGCAGCAGTTAAGACGTAAGAGGATGTTACAATTGGCATCCCAACCAGGGGTAACAACGTTTGACGTTACAACTAATTGTATAGCATAATGATTCTCTAGATTTTTAAAATAATTTGGAAATTATTCATGCACTTTCTAAACATGATGAAAATGAGGTATATTAGCATATGACTTAGAAACCTTTTTAAAATTATAGTTGAATAATTATTTATCGTGTCGTTTCTGAATATCTACATTGGAAAGTGACTATATAAGCACACTACTCACAAACTAGCATAATCCTAAGACAGACGTCGGGGCTATAAATTAATTAAAATATGATAAATATTACTCTCCCAACAGGAATTAAACAATTAGCTTAGTAAGAGGAATTACTAAGTATTTGGTTAATTTATCTAAAGCAACGGTTCCCAAACCATGATACGCGTACTACTAGTGGCACGTACAATTATTCCAGGTTGTAAACCGTGAGAATCCAAACAAAACCCAATTCAAGTTGTAAAAAAATAATGTTTCACTAAATATCACAAATATATTAGGACAAAGTCAAACCAAAAGGAAAATAGATTTAAACAATTGTTGGAGGGGTAAATATAAGTATTTTTTATAATTTTTTTTATACTTTTGCCATAGTATCCGTATTGATTAAGTATAAATGTTAAGTAATGATAAATAAAAACTGTTAATCTATAAATGGTGTTGTATCATAATATTCCTGGACACCATTAGAATGTAGCTAAATATTAAAATATTCAGCACTGTCTTAGTGGCACTCCATAATACGGAAATTGTTTGGGTGGTACCCCATTTAACAAGTTTGGGAACCAATGATTCTAGAGTGTAGATAAATGCATAAAAATAAAGCTGTAGCCTCTATTCATGTAGGCTATTCCTCATTTGATAAAAGTACATAGTTTATTCAGGAGCTACTCTCAAAACGGTGTGAACCAAGCACATATGTAGGATTTAATTTTTACTGTGGAAGGGCATTTGGTAGGAAAGAGATTTTTTTAGGTGGTAGCTATCCTCCACTCACTGAACTATCAACGGAAGATTTTTTATACACTTCTCGGACCGATGCAAAAGTTTTTATCGTAGCTTTGGAGTTAATTCTACCCCCATTGTGTAAAAAATACACATTTTAACATAGCTTTTACTAGAAAGCGTTAATGTTGAACAAATTTTGGAGAGGCACACTCTAGTTACCTAAATGACTAATGCATTTGTCTCTTATTGCACTAGATCACACGAACATAACACATTTATATAGAAATATATAGTAGCCATTACCATCAAATACACTTTTAATAGTTGTATTGTAGGAAAAGAGTAAAGCCACAAAACTCTGGAAATCATTACTAGAACTGGGATTTCTATGTAAATAAATATGCTATTCCTTGCCATTTAGATGTTCAGAAAATATAAATCTCAACGAATCACCATATTAGGGTTAATACAATATATAAAATGAAAATCAAATTTTATTTGATAACTAGCAGTCCCGCACGGCGTTGCCCGTGAACCACTGTAGTATAATAATTATATAAGCTTGACAACCCCCCTTCCCCCCC
>CABFVX010003468.1:0-11329 GCA_902151425.1 Timema shepardi | reverse complement strand
TTTCTGCATCTCATTTTCAAAAATGCAAATGTCATTTTGCCACATTACACTGTCCCTGTTCCTGGTTTGTAGTTGTTGGTACAATATATCCACGTGAGGTAAAATTTTGTGGAAAAGAGTTAGCCAGAACATGAAATTTGGGTCCTGAAAATCTCTTCTGTGGCTACTCGCCTCGTCAACAGTAAGTTTGTTTGTGCACTTTTCCTCAAGAACTTCGAAGCATTCCTCCAACTTATCTCTATTTTCGTACACAACGTTAACAGTTCGAATGTTGTAGTTCCATCTTGTTGTAGCAACTCTGGGTAGTCTGACTTGTACTACTTGCTCCAAAACGTCAGATCGTAGAGATGAGTGCGAAAAAAATGCGCGAATGGCAGAAAGGTTTGAGAAAAAACTCAAACTTTGTTGTTTGCACTGGTTGCTATTTTCAATATCAAATTTATCTGATGAGCGTAACAATGTACAAAATAGGCAAGTGGGTATGTTTCTCTAATCTTGGCCTGTACACCCCCAACAGAGCCACTCATAACATTAGCACCATCATGCGTCTGTGCTATTAATATTCCTTTTGGAGTGTTTAGAAGAGGTTTGATGTGGTCCATTATGCATTTTGCTAAGGTGCCTGCACATTTTCCTTCAGGAATAAGAAACCCCCAAAACCTCTCACAAGCCAACCCCTCAAACGCATACCTAAAAACTAATTCCATCTGACAATGGTTCGTTACATCAGTTGTCTCATCACATTCGATGGCTACAAATTCAGAACCACGTATCTTCTTTTCTATTTCCTCCTTACAGACATTAAGCATGCAGTCCAGTATGTCATTTTGTATTATTTTCGATGGTCCTTTGAATACAGTGGCTGATTCTAAATGGTCTTTCATTGCAGAATCCAGCCCAGCAGTATAATTAATTAAACCTCTGTAGACACCAGGATTTGTAGATGATGCTGATTCATCATGACCTCTGAGAGGTAATTCAAAAACACTACAGAATTTAACACATGAAATCAACCTTTTTAATATGTGCCTATTTTTGTCAACGTGAGTATTGTGTTTTTTTAACGTTTTCTCTGTATTGTGAGTCTAGACTAGACGATATGTTTACTTTGCCTGGCAAAGAAAGATCAACGACACTATTCATGTGATTCACAGATACCTCGTGTTGCTTAACTCTTATCTGTTAAATGTTTTATATCATTGATGCCCTTTACTATCCATAAGCATTCACCACTGTTTCTGGGAGAAAACAAAATACACGGGAAACAATACAAAGATTTGTCCACATCACAGCCGCAAATCTAGCCTTTTTTTTGTATGCATCTTTGGACTTAAGCTGTCTTTTAAAAACTCAATTTTCATTTTTCTTTTTTTCACTTTGTTCCATACAAAATTCAGGACATGGCCTACCTAATGACTTCAATTCTCTTTTTTGATCAAAAGTTAATCTTGCAATATTCGTTGTCTTAAGCACCTGAATTGAACTATTCATATTAAGCCTAGTTACAAAAAATATTAAAACATATAACTCAAATAAACATTATCCTAAAATAACCCTACATAATATTATTATAAACACACACGCCACATACATCATCAAGATGCAGGAGCACGCAGGATGACTGACAACAACTATTGCTGGTTCACGCTATACACATTTCACAAGCTTTCAACCTTAGGGCGCGTAAGGGAGTGCGCCTTCAAAAGAAGAATAAGCAATGCTAGCTAGCTATAGCAGGATGGGGACAATGAGCTAAGGGGAGGGAAGGTTTGGTTTCACAATGCATGGCACTGACCGTCGCGCGCCTGACTGCATGCCATTTTAAAAACATTGCCTGCTATTACTTAAACCAATAACATATTTTTCTTGAAACTATTTTGGCAAGATAAAATTGTCGTGAGAGTGCGAATAATAACTTTTAAAGGAACTGAGGATTCGTGGGGAGGGGGGGCGCGCGCCTCCGCGCCTTAGGGACGAGCCGTAATAGAGCAGCGTGAAACAAAATACAACATCAAGATGATGTCTTACTACCACTAATAAGTTAGCACGCATCATACATTAAATAGAGTCAAAGTCATATTAAGTACCTCGTCTAGCAATGTATCCCATAAAGATAGATTCGTAGGAAAACCGCTCAAATTTACGACGGCCGTCTTACTTTTGCACCGCTTAAGGCAACCATGGTTACCATAGTTACATACAACAAGTGAGTGCCTCTCACATAATAATAAAAGATTTTTTTGTAATGCAGTCAAAGTCAACATCCCTGAAATATACCCATTTGCTAATGGTGCAAATGATTAAACAGAAAGGCGGTAAGAGCGCAACTCAAAGTTAGCCGCCTGGCGGCGAGAATCGAAAGAAGGTCACTTATGAACAAATATTTGGTTCCCCAAACAATTAAATAGAAATAAATCGTGGTTGCAAATTAACCACGTCGAAGCCCCAAAGTTAACAATTAAAGTTAATAAATCCGAACAAATAATTTCGAAGAGATTCCCCAATTTTAAGCCGAAATAGAATTTTGATTAATATAATTAAATCTAAGCTTAATTCGGCGCTCTCACCTTGGTAAGCCAGTGATACAATGAGAGTTGATACAAACGAACCACCACAAAATATAGCAAGCACGTAACCATGACATGCCCATAGAAAGAAAGGGAAATGGAGTGGAAGGGAGGAGACAACAGCGCTGGGAAGGATCGCGGACACACTAGGAACTAGTAGAAAACGCTGAAACCATCCAGGTGGCGGAGACGAAGACTAGACGCGCGTAGTTGCCATCACTTGTTCTTTTTGGGCGTGGCTTCCTTCATGAGCAGACAGTTGAATCATATCTGCATTTAGTCCTTGAGTTGTGTATTAGGGAGAGGAGGTCGTGGCACATGTGCTCCGGTGTTAGAGTTTGACAGGGCAGAGGGTGAGTATTCTCCAATGTTATCGAGCTTCTTTACTTGTAACTCGTTAAATACATAACCGCCAGCCTTGGAATAACTCATTTCAGGAGGAGTTACTGAGTAGGAAGCAGGCAAAGCTTCAATTGGCTGCTTATACTTATCAGTACCACTAACAGTGCGTATAGACACAACCCGAATAAAGCCATCTCGACCTGGATAAATCGTTTCAATTACTCCATGAGGCCATTTTAGAGGAGAAAGGCAATCTTGTTTAGTTACAACAATGGTACCTATTTCAATAGGTTTAAGCGATGTATTCCATTTTTCTCATTTTTGAAGCGTGTGGAGATATTCAAGGTGCAATACTTTCCAGTAATTTTGTATCAACTGTTGGATGAGCTGCCATCTTTAATGTCGATTCAATGGTGTCCGACTTAGATCTGCATCTGGAAAATTTTGTACGGGTGAAATGGTAAGAAAATGAGCAGAGGTCAAGGCAGATGTCATAATGCAAAGTAGACGAGAATTCGAGATTTCTTCAATTTGAACTTAAAAGGTATAACATTCTTAAAATCTCAAAACCTTTTCTCCTACAACCTTAAATAGATGTGTCTTGACCATTGATCTCTATAATATAACTGGATGGACATCTGTGGCTGAAATTTTAAAGCTGTCGTCTGCGTATCATTGTCTAAGAGATAAAGAAACTTTGGGATATATATCTCTCTCTCTTACACCTATACAAGGCAATGTGGCATTCTGGCATCGTTCATTAATTTGATTGAATATATTGGATACATCAATATGTGATTAGTTAAATGAAATAAATATGTTAGTAAAAGCTTTGGAGAGCATATGAAAGTTTGAAACTAGTTAGTTTTTTCTTTGAATAAGTTGATGAGCCTAATATAGGCTATACAATTATTTTTGAACGAAGCTCGCTTGTAAGGCTTTGTTTCGTACCAGAATCCTACCCTTTAGTTGTGTTTAGTTAGTATAAATGACCTTCCAGAAGGACATTTTTACTTCCGTTCTAAATGGACGTTTATACTACCAAAATATAGATATGATAGTATTCTGGTACGAAATAAAGCTTTACAGATTGGGATTATTACAAAATTCAGGTTTTAGTAGATACCGTACTTCCTATAAGCCTATAACATAAATTATCATTTGAACGTAAGACTTCTACACAAAGTATGTCATTCAAACAAATGTAATACAGTTTTAGCTAACTTGTTTCATTATAGTTATCGAAATTTCAACATAATATGGTTTCTGAAAGCAATATACAAGACATGAGCCAACTGAAAATATATATATATAATACTTTCTGCATACCTATAACCTAAGTAATAGTTTGAATGTATCGCAACTACACAAAGTTTGTCATTCAAACAAATTTAATCATGTTTTAAGATACCTTCTTTATTATATTTATCGAACTTTCACTATAATAGCCTATGGTTTCTGAAACCAATATACAAGCTTTTAAGCAACTTTAAATATAAGTATAGTCTTGGCAGACTGTAAACAACATTGATGATAACTACATAATAATTTAAATACGTTAAAGATTTTATTCGTATTTGTACAGTATTATCTTTAAAACTGAATTGTATATCCTTTAATGTAAATGTTTCTTCAGGAAAGTGCGATATAATACTTCACTATTTTCAAACAATAACACTTTTATTCATCAAAGACATGTTTTAGCATAAGACCATTGAAAGAAACCGTTAAATCTGTTTTCCCACCGGCGTAGCAGATGATAAACTTGAGCGTCATGCTTTTGTCTTTTGCAACGTGGTGTAAGGGAGGGGGGAGGTTGTTAAGATTGTATGAACAGATATAATGACGAGAAAGGCCCTATAGATAGTGTTTGTGTCACTGAAAGTATGGTGAGACTGAATGTCTCCGGTCCAAGGTGTTGACAACCAAAAGTCATTTGTTCACCTTTCAAGCGGGCCTTTCAAAGCGTAAAGTTTTTGAAATGGGGGAATGGAACGGCTGGGTAACAGTTTTCTGTTATTACCTGATTGTAAGAATGGCCGACTCACTGCATTTGTCTCTCAGGGCACATGTTGCAAACTACAGCCGATAGAAAAATTGTGTTTTGCAACAAAGCAAACTAACTGTTCTCACTAAACACATTTTAATCATGTTGGTGTGTAGGGGTCGAGTAAGATATAATGGAAGGACCAGTGATATCTGCGTTTGGGTGTGGCCTAACACGTGACCGCCATGATTAGTTCGGGGACCGTGCTGTTAATTTCATACTTAGCTCATACATGGCATAAGCTGGTTTCTTTGGTAGGTTTTGTTTCCCCCCTTCTAGCCCGCTCACTCCCGTTTCGCTCTATAGAATTTCAGGCTTGCCAAAGTGTTGCGGTATTTTTCTGGTTTTTTTTAAAATTTGGTTTTATTATCAGTATGTGTTTAAAGGTAATTGGTATAATATATTATATAGGTTAGGATTATGTTTGTCTTAAATGCTCGATCTTTTAAAATGTGCACTCTTTATTTTGTTAGATATTCAATGATAAGAATCAAATGGTGTTGGGGATTTTTGTTGTTGATAATTTCGGCAAGTGAGCTATACCGGAAAGGTTTTTTTGTATTGTTTTTTGTTGCGAGGGACTGGTGATGAGAGAGGGAGACTTCTGGAAAGTGTGAATAAAAGGGAAAGACAATGTGTCTAAAGAGGAAAACTTGTCCAGCCCTCAATACACGAGTTCGCCTGTGTTAGTGCTCCAGTGAGTGAGGATGAGGGAAACCTCATTTTTCTTAGTCCCTAGAAAACAACAAAGGATAAGGAGAAGTGCCGCATGGTGAACATTTGGTGGCCGACCACCTCAACTTCACTGAACTAACGGGATGGAAGATAACCTCTACCCTGTTTTTTCCTCCAACCAGGCCACAGGACTCTTTTGGTTTTTGAGTAAGTTCTCCGCTTGTCACGCCAGGAACACAGGCATTGTATTTGGAAACTAACTTTCTATTACATTGTTGGCTAGAGCCGTTTGAATAACAGACACTACGAATCCACGGACCATGAGCCTATACACAGTAAATACTGTTAGCCCGATCAAAAGGACATTCTAGAGTATTTTTTTATATCATTGAATTTTTTTAATGTGTTATTTAAATGTTCATTATTTATGACTATGTTAGTTCTTAAGAGGGTATATTTGTGTATTCTGGTTTATAGACACCTCTACTAAATATGGTAATATACATTTATTGGTCTATTTAACAGTTGAGTGTGCATTGTTATTCATAGTTTTTAAAATGTTACTGTCGAGGCAGATGCTTCAGAATTGACAGAAAAACCCTCCTTTCAGCTGTGGCAAATTCCGGTACCAAGAAGCCTGAGAGTAAACCCGGATGTGTCTTTACTGACGCCAGCTGGGCAGGCTTATAAATACTGTGTAGGAACAGGGATTCGAACCTTTTTGAATAGTGTGGGGTGGAGAGGGAGAGACGACCCTAACAGAGTGGCGCACAAATGTGGGGCTCGACATTCGGTCAGCCAAGGCCTATATAATCATTGTTGTATGTTTGGCTTTGGGTGTGTCGATCAGGGCCTATTGAACTCACAATGACAGAGGGAATTATGGAGAGAAATGGCAGGAGGCAATCCCATTCGTACAATACTAGGTCAGGGTCTCTATCAGAAGGGGCGCCAAGGCAGGTAGTAATGGACACTCCACAAGGAATTAACCAGGGTACGGATGAGAAAGTTGCTGGGGGTGGTTTCATGGAATGCCACTGGAGGGAGACGCAGTTCCACAGCAAATGTTGTCAGCAGCAGTGTTTGACTTACAGGGTTTAGCGGTAATATTAACTTGTATGCGGGAGGAGATGACCGCTCTGCGCACAGCCCAGGAGGGGGCTCAAATAGCCGCGCAGTCAGAGTCGGAGATCGCGAGGGCAGAGCAACAGGAGGCGAGGGTGGTGCTTTCGACACGCTTGGGGGCAGTTCAAGCGCCCGTCCAAGAGATGCGCGTTTACATTAATGAGACACGTGAGACTTTCGAAAATCGTCTGGATGAAGTGCGATCCACGGTTAATGGGCGTCTTGAACTATTCCAACAACAAAACCTCGCGTTCCAGGAGTAGGTCGAGACCCGCCTGGAGGTGGCTGAGGCTAATTTAACGGCCAGAATGGAGGCGAGAGTCCTCGAACTAGTGGCTCCGGTGGAGGCGCTTTGCACCAGTTCGCTGCTAAAGTTGGGGTATTGAGAGGCTACGCGCCTACTCACTGAGGCCGAGGCCAGGAGAGACGCCGCGCTGGTTGAGGCGGCCCACATCCGGGAGGCGACGTGGCAGGAGACAGTGAATCTCAGCGAGGTAGCTGAGACTAGGCTAGATGCTTCGCCACCACAGGCCGTTTGGGGTCTGGTAGATGCTCTCGGTGCGCGTCTAGGCTTCCAAATGATGGCAGACCAAGTGCCTCTTTTTAACAACCACATGGGGGAGAATCCTGTAAACCACCTTAAGAGGTTGAGTAGCCTGTGGGACGGTCAGGATGTTCCTTGGAGAGAGAATAAATGTATCATTGCTGGAACGTTGGAAGTGGTGGCGTCATGCTGGTGGTCCAGCGTGGAGGAGGTATATTTGTGGTCCGCGTTCGAGTCTTTGTTCTGGCAGGAGTTCTGGTCGACCGAGATACAAGGACTTATCCGAGTCACTTTGCACGCCATGAAATATCGTAAGGGTGGGAATAAAAGCATGGAGGCACATTTCCTCATTCTGTTAGATAGGAGCAGACACCTGGATGTGCCCATGACTGACTCAGAGTTGGTTAACATGGCCCTGGGACAATCTCGCTTCTAGTTCAGGAAGTGTTGGGGGTGGTAAGGTATGGGGGCGGGGCTGATTTCCGAAGGGAATTGAGACGTCTGGACCACATAGAACAGCTCCGTAGGATGGCCAAAATGCCACCAGGGGATAAGACACCTCAAGGACAAAGACCCCTACAACAGATCCATCCACTTGGACAACTAAAGGGGCAGCGGCCAGATGTTGGGCGTCCACCTCCACAACAATGGGGTAGCCGGGGTTTCAGCCAATACTCCCCATCAGGATTTCAACCTGGGAGGCCACCACCTGCGTACCAGAGGGGGCACTCAGCATACAGCCTCGAGTATCTGTGACCCAGGGGGGTTATCCTCCTGGACCAGTATGGTACTCTTTCTGGGAGCCAGCTCCCGGGTTCCCGCCCCACACGGGGGAGGGTCAGTTCCACGGTCAAGTTACCAATGAAGGAGTGTACGTCACTAACGACACTCATGATTGGGAGGAGCCTATGGACCATGCACCTGTGGCGGCGCCAATAACAAGCGAAAGAAGCGGAAGAGACAAGGAGGGAGTAGGCCTATTTCTCCGTACAACAAGTTGGGAAGAGGAGGCCAGCTGGACTCGGAAGCTAGAAAAAAAGAGGAAAGAAGGTGGAGCAAAACACCTCCGCGACATTATTCAGGTGACGGTGGTGCTAGAGGAGAAGCGTAAAACTCCCTACCCCTTACTTAGATTCCTTCATTGAGGAGGGGGTGGTGAGTGACGTAGTAGTAGGTGACTATTGTGTACTGTAAGGGCTTGCACCTACAATGTGTTTGTACGCGATTGTAGGAGTGACCTATTTCATGAAGAAGAGGGGGAAATTGGGAGAGTCCCAAAATGTTCGGAAGTGCAATTGGAGGTTGAGGGCCAGACGGTGAGCTGTCTATTAGATTCAGGGGTGGAGGTGAGTTGCGTGTCCAAGGATTTTGCTAACTTGATCCTGGAACTCAACCCCCGCGTTATGATTCTGCCACTTCCCCGCATGGTTATAGTCGGCGTGACGAGTAGGAAGAGCCCTGCCATCACACGCCAACTCCAGCTGAGTATGGAAGGTTTAGGTTCTGGGAAGCGCGTTGACATGACAGATTCTAGCGCTCAAGTGGCGACCGCGAATAGTGAATGTTACACATCAAAATTTACGTCAAATCAACCAACATTTAAGTTATCAAAAATTACGACGCCTATTCTGGCTAATACAAAATATTACGTTAATTTAGAGTGGAAATATAAACACGCCATTGTTTATGCCTGTAGAACTGTTTATCATGATTTTGTCCAAGTGCAGGACAGCACTTCTGGAGCGTTGAAATAAAATAGTCGATTTTATATACAGACACGTTGATATATATAGACTCGATGCTAGGGAAGGATGGTGGAGAATTAGAACACTTGGTCGGTGACGTCACTTCGGCCATCATGAAGCTAGCATGAAATCACGTAGACAATCGACCAGATCGTGGAATTGGGTTAAGCAGGGATGATCACGTACGCCCATTGCTTACAGCGACCCTTTAGACCTCTTCAATTGAGACGTCTTCAGTCACACAATGTTTTGGTGGTAGAGCACGTATCGTCCGCCAGACGGCGGGATAGTCGCCGTCCACTGCTCGAGGGAAATCTTGGCTGGCCCATTTTTGTTTAACTTTGACCAGGACGGTCAGAACATCAGCTGCGGGCTCAGCATAGCTCGTTCGGTCCACTCGTCAAACTAGAACGCGACGTGTGTAGGCCCGTCTTGGAGGTTGTTCTAGCCAGAAGATACATGAACAAATTTAGATTGCAGGGGGCTTAATCTTGTTTTATATGGTTTGATAATGTTCTTGATATGTATCGAGACTACCGTGAACTACAATAGAGAAGAGTACCATTGCAGGAAGATTATTAGTCTCGATACTATTTGGAGTGGGTAGTATGCGTCCAATATAGAGTTTATGCGTGAAGGTTAACATGGGGGTGGGTAGTATATTGTAACCCAATGTTACAAATACTTTGATTGAGAAAAATTGTGGTTTATTAAGATTTACGTTGATTATAATTTTCTAATAAATTTAAAGTATTATGTTAACTGTGTTATTTTTTTAACCTGTTTTTTACTAAATCAATTTTGGAAATCCAAACAATAAAACAGGCCATGTCGGAGACAAATTTTAAGACAATATCAGAGTTAGAAGGTTTAAATAATTGAAAAACAAGGAGAAATATTGTATATTTTGGTTTACGAGCTTAAAAACACTTTAAATGATATCTCTGCATTTTTAAGGTTTGGAATGTAAATATTTTTAAGTTAAAAAATATTGTAGTTCTGTACAGTTTTCAAGAATGTCTGCCTATAGCCAAATATACCCGGAACTTCATAACCGATTGAGTTGCGTTTATTTCTATTCATCAGGATGTCTGCTAAGGAAGGATATTGCATAAATACATTTAGAGTTTGATTTTCCGTTAAAGATAGGTCGGATTTTTTTTTTATATCTGGGTGACCCGGTGGTCTAGGGGTAAAGGTGTCGGACTTCTGTGTTGAGGGTCCAAGGTTAAATCCTCGGTCTCGGCACAGATTTATCTGATTGCCAAACCCTTCCTTCACCTCTGACAAGACGTGTATGAACTACAATTTGTGAATGTAAGGAATTCCAGGCCTCCACCGTGGTTCGGATTCTACGTTAAACTGTAGGTCCTCTATTTCATCTCACAATCACCCTACCATTACACATTAGCGTAAGTGCGTATAACCCGTACGGCTAGTAAGACGTGGTGGTAATAATAATATTAATAATATTTATATATATAGTTTAGGATCTCTGGAACCACTTAACCGATTGTTGTGCGGTTTTTACTTTTGTACTAAACCAATATCCAAGCAGGTTTTAGCATTATTTGTGTTTAAACAGGTGTTTCAGTGTGAGTCCCGGTGAAGGGCCAGCTGATTGTTTGTATACATTTATGGAACCACACAATTACTGTGGTGTAGTTTTTATTATTATTTAGAGTATTTACCCAGGCATTTTTTAGAATAATAATTATAATCGGACGTTTTGGTGTGAGTCCCGGTGAAGTGTCAGCCGGATATTTGTATATATCAATAAAACCACTTAACCGACTGCGTTGTAGTTTTACTTTTTTGGTAGGATATTAATCCAGGCATATTTTAGCATGATAAATCAGGTGTTTTGGAGTGAGGCCCAAAGAAATTCCAACAGGATATTTTTTCTGTTACCTAATATTTATGTTTCATTTTAGCCCATTGTTGTGCTGTTATTTATATCTGGATGAATTTCATTCATTCAACTTTAGATTTTATATATCAATATGATGGGACTGAGATTCCCCGGTGAAGTGGTGGCCTGGCAAGCGATGACGTAATTTGCCGGTTTGCAGCAAGGTGTAATAAACGAGCCCTGTGGTATTGGAGTTGGTTTTAAACCGAGATCTAGTGGAAGCTGAAGGCATGTCATTGGAGTTTGTCTCCAGGAGATGTTCCGTTAGTACTGGAAGTGAAAAGTGTGGCGTTCACAATATTCTGAGGATGGTAGACATATTTTTATTTGAATGATCGTATTTTTAAAACTAGCTATATCGTTAGTGAAGTC